>JAQHUG010000040.1:9508832-9558920 GCA_028555095.1 Dicrostonyx torquatus
AGTATTGCAAAGGAACACTGGTCATACATGGGAAACTGGATTCCTGGTCCCTCTTGTAGTATTGCAAAAGAACAGTAGTCATACACGAGAAACTGGATTCCCAGTCCCTCTTGCAGTATTGCAAAGGAACACTGGTCTACAACAGAGAGGGAGCAGAGAGAGCGAGCAGAGAATGGGCCTCTGGGGCATTCTTATTTACCTAGAGCCCAAGGGTTGCTGCCCATCCCAGGTGAGTACAGAGGTGGAGAAGGTGCAGGTGCTAGGGCCCCAAGAACAGACACGCATTCATTTACCTTCCCCGCTCCTAGAGCCTGGGTGCTTTCCAAGCCGGCACTCTGAACTTCCCCCGGCCCTCAGTCATGTTAAGATGTCACTCCCAAGTTGGGCACGGTGGCACACGCCCATAATCCCAGCACCGGGGAGGCTGACGCAGAACTGCTGTGACCCTGACTTATGGAGTGAGTTCCAGGCTGTAGATATGGTTCCTATTTCACACACGTGGGCATGGGGCATGTTGTCATTGTCCCAGGGGCCAGCCTTATACGTGGTGAAACTAGACGGTGGCACAGGAAATCTAATTCAGGAACCTTTATCCCTAAGCCTTGTCCCCTTCTCCCGACTCCCAGGTCGCATCTCAGCAGGGAGGAAGGGAGGTACAGGATCTGTTAGGTCCTGTGTGGCAGCTGCTATCTGCCCTGCACCTGCACTGTGTGGGACATGGACAGCACCAGACAGATGTAGTCAATTTTGACTGACTATTCTCCAAAGATGGCCAAACAGCCAGTGAATAGAAAAAAACAGGTCCAGTTCCATTAGCTGTCAGGGAAAAGCAAATGAAAACTAGAATGGGCAAGGTAGTGGTTAAAGGTGCTTGTCGCCGAGCCTGACAACCAGGGTTCAGTTCCCAGAATCCACAAGGCAGAGAGGGGAGCCCAGGCTGTCCTCTGCAAAGTAACACACAAATGTGAAGGATATAAAGACCACACAGATAGTTCCGTCATCAAAGTGCTGGCAGTGCAAGCATGAGGACCCAAGTTCAAATCCCCAGTGCCTATGTACAAAACTGGGTATGGCGGTGTGTGGAAGGCAGACAAGCATGAGGACCCAAGTTCAAATCCCCAGTAAAACTGGGAGGGTACTCCAGTACATGGAAGGCAGACAGGAGGATCCTGGGTTTCGGTCAGCAGCCAACCTAGCTGAACTGATGAGCACCAGGTTCAGTGAGAAGTGCTGTCTCAGATAATAAGGGCAGTTTGTCTTCCTGGGGACGCCATCTGATTCCAAACTCTGGCCGTCAAATACATGTGCACATGCACCCAAGAGACGGACTCGTGGGAAGATGTGCGCGCACACACACTCCCTGTTACTCTCACACAAACCCAGCTAGGGGTGGGACTCTGTGCCCCCCTCCCCTCTCCATACTGCCACTCTCACACAAACCCAGCTGTGCCCCCCTCCCCTCTCCATACTGTTACTCTCACACAAACCCAGCTAGGGGTGGGACTCTGTGCGCCCTCCCCTCTCTATACTGTATTTTTTTTCTGGCTAGCACTTGAACAGATCTTGTGCACACTGTCGCCTGCTGTGCATCATATGTGCTGCTCCCCTGTTGTGTCTAGGGGACAATGCTTCTTTGCAGTCACCCACCACCTCTGGCTCTTATATACTGCAATGGACGATCCCTGAGCGCTGGCTGTGTGTGTGTGTGTGTGTGTGTGTGTGTGTGTGTGTGTGTGTGTGTGACAGAGATGTACCATTTAAGGCTGAGCAGCCCATTGTTCTTATTCTCTAAGCATGGCAGCTGTGGGTCTTGTGTTCAACACCACCTCCTCAAACAGAAGCGCCTCTGATGAGGGCTGAGAGACGCGCTAAGTTACGCTCTATCTTTCCAAATGAATAAAGCTCAAGGGTGAGGTGCACAACACACAGGGCAGCGCCCCTTGCGGGAGGGACTTCCTCAAGTTTGCAGCCCTCACACAGGAAGCCTGCTTGTGTGCACTCTAGTCTAGAGGGTAGAAAGGCAGCGTTCCAAACCTCAATTCTGAAAACATACACGACTCTCAAAACCCTGACTGTTGGAGCTAGAGAGATGGGTCAGTGGTTAAAAGCACTGGCTGTTCTTCCAGAGGACATGGGTTCAATACCCAGCACCCATGTGGCAGCTCACAACTGTCTGTAACTCCAGTTCCAGGGGATCTGACTCCCTCACACTGAGTAAACACAGGCAAAACACTACTGCACATTAAATAGATAAATAAACAAATCTTTAAAAAGCAAAACCCTGACTGGGCAACACAGTCCCGTGTTCTCGTGGTCTTTCCAGAAAACCCAGAGTGTGATGGGACTCATTTTCCACTCCATGGACATGCATAGTGTGGCCCTGTCTGCCACGCTCAGGAGAGGCATGGAGCAGATTTCAGGACATGCGTTCCTGACTATTGCCACCACTAATTCCTCTTAAAGGAATAGCAAGGACTGGGGAGATGGCTTGGTTGGCAAAGCATTTACCAACACAAACATGATGACCTGAGTTCCATTCCCAGAGTCCATGTAAAAGAGCCAGACATGGTGGCACAAGCTTGTGCTCCCAGAACTAGAACGTAGAGGACAGGTCATCCCTGGGCTCATAGCCCAGCCAATCTAGCCTAGCCTACCTGTTCAGTTCCAGGAGAGAGACCCTGTCTCAAAACAAAGTGCAGGGGCTCAGTGGTTAAGACTTGCTGTTCTTGCAGACATGGGGTTCAGTTCCCAGCACATGGTGGCTCACAACCACCTATAACTCCAGTTCCAGGGGATCCAGTGCCCTCTTCTTGCCTCTGTGGGTACTGCATGCATGCAGTATAAGCAAAAACAATACATGTAGTATACACACCAACACGTATGCAGTGCACACACCAATATGTATATAGCACACACACCAACATGCATGTGGTGCATACAGCAACATGCATGTAGTGCAGACACCAGAATGCATGTAATGCACACCAACATGCAGGCAAAACATGAAACACACAAAATGAAAACAAAGTTTTTAAATGTTTCAATACAAAACAAAACGGTCTTCAGGATATTCTTCAGGACAGACATACACTTTCACACACACACACACACACCACATACCACACATTGCACTCACACACAGAAACAGCATCAAGACACAGAAGGTCACCTTCTCCCCTCCAGAAGAGTCCTGCTCTGTAAGGTGTGAACCCCAGCTGACCCTGATGCTGGCTCTGCCATGTTAATTATTAACCACCTGACTGTGGACTGCAAGCTGCTGGGTCCAGGGCCCCTCCTCCAAAGGAAGCCTGTGAACAGCAGAAACCTAACCCTGGAGAAGAGGGAGGAGCGCCCTACACACACACACACACACATACACACACACACACACAACACTTGAACACGCATGCAAGCACACACAAACAAGAAAACCTGTGAACATTGGGAAATGAGAGGACACACACACACACACACACACACACACACACTGAGACTCTCAACACACCCTCCCCTGGAAAATTCTACCGCTGTGGAAAGTGGGTATTTTAAATCTCCAATGTGGGAGGATGAAGAATCCTGTCTGGGACTTCTGACTACTCCAGGGCTATTTCTAGTCTGCTATCCCCAGGGGCCATCAACCACTCCCCTGGGGATGGCCACATTTTCTTCCAACAAGACCACCAAAGCTTACTGAAAAGAAGAAGAAGAAGAAAAGACCCCAGGGGCCTCTGGAAAATCTGAGGGCACTACACTGCGTGTGAAGGCCTGTTTCAGAACCCAGTACCCAGCCTTGGGGAATGTGGACCACTGCCAAAGGGTCCAGCACCACAGCACCCAGTGTAGTGAGTGCTCAGGAGAACCTCAGAGTCCCTCCAAAACACCTTAGCTGCAGTGGAAGATGGGGAGTGTTTGTGTCACCATGCTGCTGCTGCTTGCTGGACAGGAGGGAAGATCTGGGTGACAGCCATAAAATCTTAAGTGGTGTGATTAAACATTCTCCAAGTCAGGTATTAGGACAATTACAGACCCAAGGCCAGCCTGGGCAATCTCACTAGAGTCTGCCTCAAAATAAAAAAGAGACAAAAGGAGACAGAGGGGGGATTACAGAAAGAGAGGGCTGTAGCTCAGTAAGAGTGTTTACTTAACAGACACTGGGCCCTGGACTCAAGCTTCAGAACTGGGGGGTCCCCAATATCACAGCCCTAGACACAGTTGTAGCTCCCCCAGGAGCCCTCAGGCACAGCCCATCACCTGCAGAGACCCTCAGGCATGGCTCACCACCTGCAGAGACCTCACCACCTGCGGAGACCCTCAGGCACAGCCCACCACCTGCAGAGACACTCAGAAACAGCTCACCACCTGCAGAGACCCTCAGGCACAGCCCACCACCTGCAGGGACCCTCAGGCATGGTTCACCACCTGCAGGGAGCAGACACTTTTTTTTCCAGCCGGAGAGAATGGCCTTTGGAATTCCCCAGGGTCTCTCCAGGAGGCCTGGTTCAGGGCTGAGGCCAGGCACCTGTCCTGCTCACCTAACCTCTCCGCCTCCGGTGTTGCAGGTCCAAGGGCTATCTCCACATTGTCATGGAGAGGACTAGGAATCAGGGTGTCTGCTGGGCCAGTGCCCCAGGCTGTTACAGAGAAACACTTTGAGCCATCTTCACTGGGACAATGACAACCAGGAATCACACCGCAGGTTACAGGAGGTGACAGGCAAGGATGCATCAGGTTCTGGACCGAATGACTCCACCACCAAACAAAAGACAATGGACGTGAGCTGAGAGGCGAACAGAACAATACACCTTCAGGAGCCCTGAGGGGAGGGCCAGGACCTAAGGGTGCTGTCTTAAATGGCAGAAGGCGTACAAAGAGAATACATGAGGGACACCTGAACTGAGGTAATTCTCCAGGAAGGTTCCAAGTCACCACAGATCGAGAAAGCAGAGAGTCAGACGTCAGCATGATATGAGAAAGGACACTCCCAGAAGCCAGGAAAGGTTAGGAACCCAGGCCTCCCCAGGAGTCCAATGCAGACATCTGGTGACTTCGGTAATTCGCCATCTCAGTTTCTGAGATAAGGTCTTTCTGTGAGCCCAGAGCCCTCATGCTCAGGGTTGACCAGCACAGCTAGCCAGCAAGAGCCCCAGGATCCGCTTGTCTCTACTCTTGGGTTATAGATTCGCATCACCGTGCCCTGCCTTAAAACAAACAAAAGCAGGGTCTCCCTGTGTAGACCAGGCTGGCCCCAAATTCACAGAGCTCCACCTGCTCCCTTCCCCCAGGCCCCCATCGCAAATGCTGGGGTTAAAGGTGTGGCCACTGTTCCCAGCAGTTCCCAGCAGTCTCGGGATGCTTATGCAGCAAGGACTCCACCTACTGAGCCATCTCCTCAGCCCTGGCATTTGTATTTTAAGCCATTAAATGTGTGGTCCCTCGTTACAGCAACCCTGTCACCATCAGGATGTCTTCGCCTCTCTCTCATCCTTATGCCAGCGCCAGGAACTGGAGGGCAATGGCAGCCAGAATAGGGTTTGAGGACCAGAGGCAAGGACAGCAATACCCAAACCGGGCAGGCAAAATGCTGACCAAGATCAAGGAAACAGCAAAAGAACAAGACTTCCAAGGGAAGGTGGTTCCTGGGGACACCCCAACAGGACAAGAAAAGAAGAATGTGCAGAGCCAATAGGGCCCAGACAGCCAGGACAAGGGTGTCTGAAGGGTCAAGTGTGTCTGACAGAGGGAGCAGAGTATGGAAGGTGTGATCAGAGACCAGTGAGGAGAGGGTGCAAGCGGCTGTGGCGACAGAGGTGGATGGGTCCACAGCCTTAGGGAGCACATTGGGTGGCAAAATCTTTGCCATATACTCCCTCTCTCCCTGCCTTCCACACCGCCTCTCTTCTGGACATGATGGGGGCGGGGGGAGGGGCAGGGAGGGAGAAAGAGGGAAGAGAGAAATCCAGAGAGCAAGCAGAGCATTGGCAGGCCAGCATGATGTCATGTGGTAGAGGCCTCATGAGTCAGGAGAGAAGGAAGGCCCTTGGCTAGTGTACCTGGAGCCAGCCCAGCAGGCACACTCCAGGCTGCAGGGAGGCCCAGGAGGAAGATCAAAGTCCTGAGACGAAGTTGGCCCCCGTGGGGTTGGGTCGCCAGGCGCCTGGAGCTGCCCACCTCAGGGTTAGGAAATACAATGCTCTCCCAACAAGGACACAAACAGCCCTGACGGTGAAGTCAAGAGAGGCCCAGCGCTTTTTATAAACCACTCTCTTGAGGCCCTACACATCCAGGAAGACCAAAATTAAGTCGTTCGGGAGAAAGGTGGAAAAACAGACGAGAAGCCGCAACACCTCCTACCACGGAATGAGCTGGGGGGCCACCCACCGCCTTCCCATCCAGCCCAGGACTGGCAGGCTGCCCACTGAGGAAGCCCACCAGGCATCCGTGGAGGGCCCGAGACAGCCTACACAGCAACCATAAGGCTGTGCCGTTACAAGCAGGGAACGAGGAGCAGCCATTCGTGATCAGGGCTTCAAGAGCCTGTCTGCAAGAAGGTAGGTTTGAAACTCACCAAGGTCTCCAAGTTTACCTCATTAGTAGAGGGCCAAGGGCCAAAAGGGCCCCGCATGAAATAAGCCAATGTGTGCCACTGACCCTCAGAGATGCCAAACTGTATGTGCGGAAGTACATGAAAGGGTCCGAAGGGCCTCGAGATGGTTCCGTGGCTTGAGGTGCTTGCCACCAAGATGGTGGATGACCTGAGTTCGATCCCCAGGACCCCAAAAGCAGAGACTGACTTCTACAAACTGTCCTCTGATCTATGTGTGTGAACATGCACGCACACACATACACAAGTATATATTTAAAGAATTAAGGAATAAAAAGTAATTTTTTTCAAATTTACAGGTGCCACCAGAAACGGATTGGATTTCCCCAATTCCCTGGGGCCTTTACCCACTGATCCTACTCTGAGCCCCTTGGAAGCCCATTCTCAAATCCCAAGGTGGTCACCCACACTAAGGAAAGACCCTGGACACCTCCTCCCAACTCCCACAGAAACCCCTGGCTGGTGCTATAGACTCAGAGACTGGAAGCAGGGGAGGGGGGCTCTCTATTCATTCTCCTCCCCCCTTGGTAACACAGTGCAAGGACTGAACCACACCTGTTCACCCAGTGACGCATCGAACATCATCACGGTGACACAGCGAGACCTTAGGAGCCCCCCCCCCACAACTGTGGGGAGCCCTGTGGAGATTCTGAGTCAGCTCCGTGCCCTCTTGATGGACCCCTGACTGAGGCTGTGGTGCAAAGGTGGATCTTTCCAGACTTTCCCCGGTTGCCCCACTTCCTCCAGCCCCCGGCTCGAGACTGAAATAGGGCAAGGTAACCTCAGACTCCTCACCAACACTCAAGACATCAACTAGTCAACACTGACAGCTTCCCCACCGCGTCATCTTTCCAACCTGAAGGAAAAAAAAAGAACCACAGACCAACTCTTTTAAGATTCCGAAACCCAGAGACCAAAAGGGGAGGGGAGCAGGGCGCAGCAAGAAATTGAACTTGAAAGCAGCATAGCACTGAGCTGCAGACAGAAGCAAGGGATGCCTTGCCTGTGGGAGACAGGCTGTTCCCTGCCCTGAGGCCCTCCATGATGCACAGTGGTTAGGCTGTATCTTACCCTCAGGGACAGAGAAAGTTCACACCGCTCCCTGTGAATCACACTGCCCAGTGTGAACTGAGACCCGATCCTTCCCTTGGCAACTCAACACTCTCGTCTGCCCAACCCTAACCACAGGGCATCGAGTGACAACCGGTGATTTATGCAAATGAAATATTACCACCTATCAAGTAATCAAATTAAGTCAGGAAGACGTGACGTGTGGGTGTATCCAAACCACCTCAGAGAGCTAAACAGGCGATCAGCTGGCAAACGGCTTGTCTTGCAAGCATCAGGATGTGGGCTCAATTCCCCAGCACCCATGTGGAAGCTGAAGTGTGTGTCTGTAATCTCAGCACCGAGGAGGCAAGGACATGCGGATCTCTGGGGTGTGCTGGCTGTCCAGGCTGGCCTACCTGGTGAGCTCCAGGTCAGTGAAAAACAAACAAACCACTAACACCAAGGTGGGTAGTACCTGTGGTTGTCCTGGCTTCCACACACAAGTACACACATGCACACCTACACACAAACAAGCAAACACACAGGCATACACAAGATCATAGCAGAGTCAGCAGTCTCTTGAACTTACAGACATATGAGGCCAACGAATGATGCTCCTGCCTCACCTGGATCATGCAAAGTGGGGGCGCCTGGGCCAGTGAGATGGCTCAGGAGGTAAAGGCATTGGCCTCTAAGCCTGATGACCAAGTACGAAGGCCACAGGATCCTCACTGGCCGAAGGGGCTTGCCACCACACATGGTGGCCTGGGCTTGGTCCCCAGGACCCACACAGGAGGAGAGAACTACTCCCAGAGGCCACCAGGAACGCATTTCAGAGATGCAGCAACCAGGGAAAGTCTGCAGTGACCCGCTTTTGCACCACCAGCCTCAGACAGGGGGCCATCAAGCGGACTTACTGAGCTGACTCGGAATCTCCACAGGGCTCCCCACAGTATCTCGGGGGAACCTCCTACGGTCTCGCTGTGTCACCGTGATGCTTGAATGTGTCACTAGATGAACACTGTGGCTCAGTCCTGTCCAAGTGGATGTCACCAAGAGGAAATGGGCAAACAGCCCCTCACACACCCCCCCCAATCTCCAAATCTACAGTATCAGCCTCACACCAAGGAAACGGGTGTAGCGTGCAAAGGACATTCAATAAACTCTTACACAAGCAAACACAAGCCTATACTGCTGCGTTAGTGACAGTGTGGCTGTGACCACTCCCAAGCTTAGGTTCTCCACAGCTAAGGCTAATGGAAGTTTCAAGAAGCAGAGGACCTGAGGGAAAGAGGAAAGGGGATGGCTAGGAAGAATGGTTCCTGCTTAGGTACTGGCCATGAGTGGAGAGGAGAGCCAGGCAGACACTGAGCATGCCTGTGAAGCATGCCCTGCTGGCTGTTGTGTGGGACACTCTCTCACCTCCTCTCACGTGTGAGAAAAGGCAGAGGCGGGCCTTCAGCCAAGGGCTTGACCGCAAGTGGTTTGTCTGAAAGGTGGTGCCAGGACCCACAAGGAGGTACAAGAAAGGAGGGGGGGAAGGAAAGAGCCCCTGGGCACCTACAGAGACCTGACTTGAGTGACAGGTGTGTCTGGCTGGGCCTGGCCCAGTGTCCACTGGATACAAGTGTCACCAGCAACCATGACCCAGGAGCCTAGAGGCCTGGCCTGATGGGTTGGCTTCCTGCTCGGGAGGGTCTGGCTCCATATGTCCTATGAGGCTATGTCCAATGTCCCACTAGTACCAGGCTGAAATTCTCAGGATGTTTTAGCTTGGTTTGTGAGGCAAAGATAAAGCCTGGTGCCCTGTGGCAAGCAGCCAAGTACTCTATCCCCAGGCACATCTCTGGTCCCACTTTGATTTGTGTTTGTGACTTTGTTGAAAGATAGGATCTCACGATGTTACCCTGGCTGGCTTGAACTTGTGGTCATCCTCCTGCCACTGTTCTTAGAGGACTAGGTTTATAGAGACATCTTCACACATTTGCTTGATCACCTTTCTCTGATCTGTGACTCGCCTTAGAAGCAAGAGTTAACAAGAGTGACTGCCTCTAGATCTTGGTCTAAACAGCTAGGTTGGAATCGAGGGTCTGGATTCTTCTCTCTAATCGGGGTGGATTCAGGCACTGTGGACAGTGGGAGCCAGATAGCAAGGCAGGAACAAGCTAAGGAAGCCAGGTGGCGAGGCTAGCACGGGGAGGCAGGAGCACGCTGATGAGGAGGTGGGAACACAGGGAGGGGACTGAGGTACTTTCCACCCCAAGCGTGGCCTGCTCTGGAGGCCTTCCAGGGCTATTCCGCTCCTGCACCTGGGTGTTGCGAGATGTGGCCAGCATCTTGTGTACTGAGGCTGGAGAGGCCACTGTGCACCTCCCATCTCCCCATCAGTCTGCCCCAGGAAAAGGTCAAAAGCCCACCGCACCAAAGCTAGGAGCTCTGCCTGAAATGATGCCCTATGGAGTTGGGAGCACCACAGAAAGATGATTCAAGGTTGCTCTGAATCCCCTGCAGGGGAGGAACCACAGCTGGAGACCCTGCATCTCCAGGCAGTCCTACCCCACTCTTCTAGTAACAAGCCCTCATTTCAGGGTCTGGGAAGGTGGGTTTTAGGGGGTTGCGGGAGGGAGGGCGGAGGTGGGATGGGGCAGGCAGCAGACTCAGGTCCTTATGATTTTACAGCAAGATGGGCAAGGCAGTGTGCTTACAATTCCAGCACTGGGGAGGCAGAGACTAGAGGGCCCTGGGGGCTTCCTGGCGAGTAGGTCGAGCCAAACAGCAGACTCAGTGAAAGACCCTATCTCAAAACTGAAAGTGGAGAATGGTTGAGGGAGGTAGCTAATGTCACCAATCTCTGCTTTATACACACACGCGGGCACGCGCCGGTCATCTCACCATCGGCCCTGGAGAAACCTTGACCTGAGCGAGGGGCCAAGCAGGCTTCCCTTGCTGGCAGCTTCCCTTGATCGACAATGGCTACTTCCCTTTCAGGCAGCTGCACTGAGGAATTGTGGGAAGGAGTGCTGTGATCCATTAGTCATGCCTGCCTCGGTTCCCAGAGGGAGACTAGCGCAGAGCGTGCTAGAACAGAGGCCAAATGTCAGCTTTTCCTCCATTCTGGAAGCAGCAAAACCAAAGCCAGGAAGGAAGATGGCACTGACGGGGTGACAGTGGGAAGACAAAGGGAGAAACCAGAGTTGGACAATCTTGAGCATTCCATCTTCCGACAAGAATATGAGATAGCAGAGGTCTTCGTGGAAATAGCCAACTTCTCAGAAACACCAGTTTCCGGGGACACCCGTTTCCCTACCCTGGCCAAGTCAGCATCTGAGAAGATATTTGTTATCCCAGCTACACATGACCGCTTACAACCAAACTGAAAAATATTAATTCCCGGGCTGGAGAGATAGCTCAGTGGTTAAGAGCACTGCCTGCTCTTCCAAAGGTCCTGAGTTCAATTCCCAGCAACCACATGGTGGCTCACAACCATCTGTAATGAGATCTGGTGCCCTCTTCTGGCCTGCAGGCATACATGCAGACAGAATACGGAGAATACTGTATACATAATTAATAAATAAATCTTTTTAAAAAAATATTAATTCCCTTTGTTTCCTGCCAAGAAGGCTAAAGCAATTACAAGCCCTGATATGAAACACATATGTTAATACATTTGGAAAAATCGGTTCCTATAGGGAAGCAGAGATCCCAATCCAAGAACAGAGTGCTTTTGGAATTAAAGCATCTGATCAAGTTATCCAGACAGGCCGGATCCTAAAGCCCACTGTCCCTAGATGCATCCCAGCATCAAGAACACAGGATCCCGGCACATGCTGCCATTTCCCCCTCACTGACAAGGAGAGTCCACCGACCCTTGGACACCCGGGCGGCCCCCTGGCTCTGTATAATATAATTACAATCATCACAGCAAAACTTGCAGAGAATCGAAAGCAGTATAATTATAGGCAATTTTCACTTTTTGGAAATGGAGCTCAGATGCTGAGGTAAGACTGGAAACAAGGCGGTGAGGCAGAATGTGCCGGGGTGGACCGACAGCCCACGAGCCAAGGCGCTGTTGGCACGCATACGTGTGGCAGGTAACTGTGGGCATGTCCTCGTGGTGGCGTGACATCCCCATACAAGAAGCCTTTGCCCTGCTGAGAACGGTCAGACCTTTCCTGCAGCAGGCATCCCCTGAGTGCCTACTGTGTGCCTCAGACTTCACTCCCGCCAGCAGTCTCTGTAGCTGGGCCACCCTCACGGCCTCTGGGGCTACCCCATTGGAAATCATTCAGTGCTCAAGGAGGCTCTGCCAGGTCAGCAGGCTGCCAACCCCACAGTCACCAAACTGAGGATGACTGCAGGTGGCAACCTGGGTGTCTTCACAATAATGCTAGGACAAGCTAGGAAGGTGGTTTGTCCTCTCTACCTCAGTTTCCCTGGTGGGAATCCAATTGGACCGATCACCCAGTTCATAGAATTGGGGAAAGAGAATGGACAAGTTGCCCTCATCTGTCACAGCTGCTTAGGAGGACAGCTATCTCTTCTGCAGTGACACGTCACAGGAGGCTGAGGACTGCGTCTCGAGCTTGCCCAGATCTGACCAGCACGAGGAAAGAGCCCTCCCCATGCCACAGGTCTGCAATGATGCTGGCTCTGGCTAGCGATGTGCTTCAGTGCTGGAAAGAGTCCAAGAAAATGAGAGCCCCCCTGTAAGCCCCCTGCTGAGCCCCCACAGGACCCTATCACAAGTGCCCCACAGATACGCCCTGCTACCACTGACACTCAACTGGTACCCAGCCAGTGCCCAAGAAGCCAGGCTGTGGAAGAGCGATGGAAGGAAGGAAAAGGCACACAGTACAGATCAAAACAGCCATCAAAGCCCACCAGCTGGCCTCAGACCACAGGACAGGAAGCCACTGGGCATCTGGCTCCAGGACACAGGACAGGACCAGCTGACTGCCTTTCCAGAACTAACTCGATTGGACACAGTGGCTTGCTGTCCTGCCCTGCTGGGTGGTATTGAATGCAAGCTTTTTCCAGACTGATCCCTGCAAATTACTGAGGGCCCTGAGGGGAACCAAGCAGCACCAAGGACTGACTGTACCTTGTCCAAGGCTCGGGGCTGGGGTTTGGAGTGGCGCCCTGAGAAAGGGGCCTCAGGCAGAGGCGCCCAGGTGGTCCTAACCCAGGCTTTTCATGCCCCCCATGATCTTCCAGGACAACTACCACCAGCTACTGCCCACTGCTAAAGCAGTTCAGACCCGAGCCCTGTGATGAGGGGTCATGGCAAGAGGTGGAAGTCAGGAGACACAAAAGCCTATGCATAGGTTGATAGGAGCAGGAAGAAGCCAGAAGCTTCTGGAAGGACTCCCCACTCACTCTCAGCTAGTCCCTTGCCCACGCCAGTGAAATGGACAGAGTCTTGAGCATGAGTGGGGCTCTGTCCTGTGAGAGGAGGAACAGTGGTAGCAAACAGGCCATTGCCAGGCAGGGCTGGAGCAGGAGTGACCCCTGCTCTACTTATCGACAGGGGACTCAACCAACACAAGAGCATAAGAGATGGCAGCCGCCTGCTCAGAGCCCAGCACACATGGGCTATCTGGAGAAATACCAACATCCAGCTCGACCCACCCACACTGGTAGCTTTAACAGAGCCTGGCCAACCTACCCAATGCACAGCCACAGCTGAGACCTGGGTTCAAGGCCCCCCTTTGCCACTTCCTGACTGTGTGTCCTTAGCTGAGTCACCCCGTCTCTGAAGCAGTCTGTGGAAGAGGGGTAACACTGCAAAGGCCCATTGTGGAAGTGGGGTACTCACTACGACACTACAAAGAGGGAATACTAAAGTGGGGCACGCCCCAGTACTCTGGTGCTGTCTCTGTGCTGTGCCCATGACCACCGCCTAAACCTGGATATAGGAAAACGGTCCCAGAGTCTGGACGCCAAGTCCTGAGCCTGCAACCAAAGTGATGGCTACCCCAGAACAGGTGAGGCAAGGCGCCACCCCAGGGGCCACCTGGAGGCCACTGGTGGGGGCGCAGGGGGCTGTAGAGACCAGATGTCCTTTTTCTTTCCCTCAGCTTCCACAAGCTTTTCCAAACCCCTGTAGTCCTCCATGTGTACCCTGAGGTAGGGCGGCACAGCCTGTCCTGGTGTGGGTAAAAGGCCATGCTCCGCCTGCTCACCCTGGACTTGAGGGGGAGAGGCAGCTGAGATGCCTCGGAGGTTGGCTGCAGTGGGCTGCAGGGCAGGTGTGTACCTGTTCGTATAACAGGGGCACCCTGGACAGAATACCTCTTCTGAGTAGAAAGCAGGAGCCAGATGTTCTGGGGAAGCTGCTGTCCCCACCCAGGGGCACTCAGGAACAAGCAAGGCTGGACTGGGTTCAGGAGGGAGCTGGTAAGCCACCCTTTGGCCTCCTCTGCCCCGAATCTCTCTCTCTGAAGGACAGGCAGAAACAGCCCCTTCTCCCTCACAGTGACTCAGGCCAGGGCTGATCCAAGTCCTGGCATTGTAGAGACTGAGGTCACCCTCCTGGAGCTGGGGACATTCTTCATCCAGCTGCAGACAACATCTTGACCTTAGTGGTGACAGGGCCTAGCCTCCTGGGGCTCCTCCAGTACAGGAGGAGCACACCCGGAAGAGGAAGCTCCCAGCAAGAGCACAGGTTGAGAAGGAGGGCCTAATGTGACCCCCTAGCCTGAGGATGGAACCAACGGAGCAAAAGCAAACTCAGGTCCTGGAAGCTAGCTACTCCAGCCTCAGGCCCAAGATCTAGAAAATAAGACTAAGCTCCCGACCCCCCCCCCCATTAACCCCAGCAAAGCCTTCAGAAGCAAGCCACCACCCACAGGCCCACCTCTGAGCCCTGGCTCTCCCACAGCCGGCCAAGGATGGCATACTTCTCCTGCCTGTCCAGCTGCCTGGGGTTTGAGGCAGGGACAGGCCATGGAAGGCCTCCAACTCCAAGAGATCAAGAGGACTTGGTGGGAAGTGACTCCCACAGGGGAGAGATGCGGAGGCCAGCCCACAGCTGGCTAATCCCAGCACCCCTGGAGTGTCTCTGGAGCTTAGCTGAGCCTGCCAGAGAGCCAGATGTCCCAGGCCCTGAACAGCTGGGTAGCTGGTGGCAACAGAGTTATGTTCCAGAGCCCAGGATGGTGGAAGGACTTGTGGGAGGGGCAGGCACTGGGCTCCTCAGAGGACTGGGCAAGGAGGAGGCTTTAATGGAAGATGTACCGTCAGAGACATGCCAAAGAGCCATACATCTCTACCTAGCTCAGGCCTGTGTCCCCAGGCATATTCCTAGGCTTAAAGAATTCAAGTATTCAGAAGGTGAAGGCCAGAGAGGGTGGTTCTGCCAAAGGCTGAAGCTCTCCACTCTGCTATTGCCTCTCTCCCTCCTACAATGAAGAAAAAAAAACCACACAATTACTGAGCGCTTAGGGAAGACAGTCTCTAAAAACCTCCCCCACATCCCGGCAGGGAAACACCACAGTCCATTCCTTTCCAGAGGAGGAAACTGAGGCTCCAAGCTCATGACTTCCCAGTGGCACGCTAGCAGGATTTGAACCTGGGTTCTCAAAGCTGGATTAGCCATCCCCGTGCCTCAGAGAAGCACCTAGATTCACAAGCGACCCCGAAAAGAAACCTAAAGCTAAAGTTTCCTTAACTCCTGGAGAAGGGCCACATGGCTGCTGTCCGTGGAGCTCAGCAAGAATAGTTAGTAGCCCAATTGTCCCGCCTTCCTGCTGTCAATCAACTCTGCTCCCTCCAGCCCATTCACTTTCACCTGCTCTGTGTCCCCTCCTCTGCTTAGCAAGGGCTCCCCTGCCCTCAGAGGCAGGCCCTCAGCAACACATCACCCATGCCAGGGAAACTCCCATACCAAGTGTCCCTCTGTCAACTCTGGCAACCCACACCTCCTCTCCTCCCCAAAATGGCAGATCCATCACTTAGTCTCAGGAGTGGAAGGGGAGAAAAGACACACAAAGGCTGTCTTCTCGGCAGGGTCCCAGCAGTGGCAGTTCTTGCCACCCTGCCTCATGTGACCACAGGACCCTGTGGTTCCCCCACAGACACTCTTCCCCTGCCCTCTATTGAGAGTCTCTGTCAAACGACCCAGCATCCCACCGCCTTCCCCAGCAGCTCCAAGCCCTTCCCTTCGCTCTCCGCTTGCTCCTGAACTCACATCTCCTCGTCATCCTGTGATAAGCAGAACTAACTGCACCCCCAAAAGGAGACGATTCCAGTCCTAACCCACAGATCCGTCAATGGAACCAACCTCATTCAAACCAGTGTTTCTGTAGACATATGCAGACACGCTCAGAGCAGAGTGCAGTGGGCCCTCTCCTGTTGGAAGAGATGCAGCGGGAGGGAGCCCAGGTGAAAACAGCTGGGGTCATGCTGAGCGGAGGCCAAGTCTGAAAGCACCAGCAGCTGACAGCCGCCTCAGGACGCTTCAAGAACATATGTGCACATAGGCGTGTGTATACACACACACACACACACACACACACACACACACTCTACACGTACACACGCATACCCCCAACACACACACACACCATACGTACACATGCATACCCCTCCCACACAACATACACACACACCACACACGCAGGTTTCAGAGGGGCCAGGCCCCCACTGAGTCTAATTCTGAGGTTACAGTCTCCAGCAACTCCAGTCCTAATGATCTGGGACTTCATTATAGTGGCATTCTGGGAACTCAGATGCACCCCAACCAGAGCTTTACATGGTGTTCACAGCCCCCACACACACATTTATTCCCACTATCTGACCTCTGAGACCAGCACCAGGCATGTGTGCACACAAATGTAGCTGACAAATAAGTCACAGCGCCCATTGTTTCCTCAGGGGTGTGGCCTTGACTTCCATGAACACCGCCCGACAGGGCTTGTGGGTCTCTGGGCCTCCATCACCTTCCAACACGGGATACAGAAGGTATGCACAGGCATGGGACAGAGACATTCCCTTCTCTGGAAAAGCAGCATGAAAAGTTGTGGTATCGGGAAGCCAGTTCTGCACAGGTTAAGAGGTGACCTGCAGACCAAATGGCCCTCAGCCACCAGGCGGGCGCATGCTCCCACAGAGGGAGATGGGAGAAGAGTGTGTGTACGGCCGTGACCAGCCATCCCAGGTGGGCTATGCAGAACTCAGTAGCTGCCACTACATTCCCAAAGTTGGACCTCTCGATGAGGCATTGTGAGAGGCAGGTTGGAAGACCAGCCAAGAGCCCTGGGCACAGGTGGCGGCCCCATTGCTGGCAAATAACCGCTGGGGATGTGCCTTCTTTAAGCCATCAACCTTCAAAAAAGATCAAACACGTGGTCTGGCTAAGAGTCTTGATGGCCTGGGGTGGGTGGCTCAGTGGTAGAGCACTTGCCCAGTTTACACGAAAACCTGGACATGATTCCGAGCGGCACTGTAAACAAAGAGTCCCTGGAGTGACGATGTTCCCATACAGCAGGTGCTTGGAACTCCAGAAAATGGGCCAAGTCCTCTGAATGAGGCCAGGCCTGGGGACCAAGGTAAGACCCACAGGACACCTGAGTGTCTGGGATGAAGTCAATCTGCACGACTGCCTTCTGCCCCAGGCACCCCAGCTCCTTCCTAGTCCTGCCCTCTTCGTTCACTGCTGACCTCTCCAGCAGGAAAGTCATGCAGGGTAGAGCTTGGTGCAGGGCAGTGGGGCTGTAAACATAAATTAAAGCCACACCAGGACGCCATCTGCCACCCATCAGAGGGACAAAATCAAAACAGTTTGGTAAGAGGCCTTCCTGAGCGCATGGGGACCAGCTCTCTCCTCCTTGACTGGTGGAGGAAGCCAAGCGACATTTGGGATGGCCGTGTGTGGGTGTGTGGGTGTGTGTGGGTGTGTGGGTGTGTGGGTACGTGGGTGTGCACATACACATATGTATACAACCCGCAGTTCTGGAACTTCAGGCAGACATGCTTCCGAGAAGAGACAGCAGGGCTGGAAGGTGGCTCGTCAGGAAAAGCATGAGGACCTGACTTTGATCTCCCGGAACCCGGGTAAAGAAAAAGCCAGAGGGTGGGGAGGCAAGACGGCTCAGTGGGTAAAGGTGCTTGCAGCCAAGGCTGACCACCTGAGCTTGATCCCCGTCACCCACACGGCAAGAGAGAACTGACGTCTTCCAGTTGTCCCTGAGAGCCACCCACAGCACTACCCACAGCAGCAGGACGAAGGCTACTTCACATGTGTGGGCAACAGACATGTGAGACCCTCAGCGCAACAGTCTATCCCGTGGAACTGTGTGGGTCTGAAAGACTCAGGACGGAGAACTGTTGAGAAAACTGCCCCACCTAGAAGCAGGAGACAGTGGATGGTGGGCTCCTCCATGAGAGAAACCGAGCTGAAGAGACCCCCTGGGAAAGGGACCGAGGACTCAATGGTGAGAGGAAGCCTAAACCCCAGTCGCCTCTGCTTCTCTCTTCAGCTTTATTCCATGCGTCTGTCCGTCCATCTAAAACTATTTTTTCCTTCCTTGTTGCATTGAGGACAGAACTCAAGGCCTTGTGGATTCTAGGCAAGCACGCTAAGGCTGAGCTACGTCCCCGGACCTTACTTTACCTTTCATTGTAAGACAGGGCGTCACCAAGAGACCCTAATCCTCCTGGGTAGCTGAGTAGCACCAGACTCAGTTCAAAACCAAACTATTACCAGAGAGTTTTTCAGAAGCTTGGTCTCCAGTTCCCAAAGCTGGGCCGAGTCCCCGTGGCTGGCGGTTCTCAGCGCTCTTAGGACACTTTGATAGTGCCCATTTCACAGACTCCTTACTTCAGAGTGCTAGTGTCTATCTGAAGTGACACATGGGTGTGAGCCACCAGAAACACACCACAGTTGTTTCCTTAGCCACCAAGACAAGCTGCCCGACAGCAGCGCCCAGACCACGTTTCCCTCGTCCCTGTTCCCATCCTAGCTGAAGATTCTCCCACTAACTTCTGTGCCACCATGTCTGTGGGGATGTGAGGGGCGGCCCCCCATCACCTCTGCGCTCTTTACTTTTCACGGGGCCCCAGAAGTGCTTTCGAAACAAACCTTTGGTCCCTGACCTAGCAACTCTTGGACAGCCAAGAGTTCTCCAGCTGGTTGCTTTTGCTTTGTTTTGTTTTTTTCTTTATTTCCCCCGTTCCCCTTAGAGCATTTGATTATAAATGGTCATTTTTATTGGTGGTCTGACATCACCCTGGGCTCAGAGCGGTGAGCGGAAGGACCATCAACACCAGCCCTCCCTCCCCTCCCCCTCAACACACCATCAAACCTAGACCATTCCCATAGGCCTGTCTAGGGAGGCACAGCCCTGGGCTTCCAGGCTTCCTGGTCTCCCGACATCCCTGACCAAGTCTGCGTAGGGTCGTAGTTTGAAAGAACATGCACACATCATGCACCTTAAGACGGTCATCTGGTGTAGGGCCCAATAGGGGAAGCCACCAGGACTGTCCCTGGCCCCACCCTCTGCCTCTCACCCACTCCTTCCTCTGCAGCAAGGGGAAGTTCAGCACCCCACTCCCGCACGGAGGCAGAACCTACCTGCCTGAGTGCTCCTGGAGCACCTGGTAGACTCTGATCTGGAAGGTCTCGTTGTCAAAACGCTCCCTGATGTAGTCCTTATAGATCCGGAACTCAGCTGCAGTCACCGCTTCCCCCTCGGGGATCTTGGAAAGATCGAACCGGAACTCCCGATGGTGGTAGCGGGGGTGGAAGAATTCCTTGTCGTGTTCCACTGGAGGGGAAGAAAGCACACCAGCACCGAAGACATTTAATATCTGCTTCATCTCTGTCCGTGCAACTGACCTGAGCTGGGTGGACACTGCCTTAGGGATCCTTTGCGAAAACCTCACATCCTATATATAGACACATTGTGGGCCTGATGGTCACAGGCCCAGACCCTAGGGACATCCTGAACAACAAGAGCATGGTTCTGTATCCAATTTGCTGGGGAAACTAAAGCACTGGCCATAGCAACAACCACACCAGCCTGGAATCCTAGAAGCTCGGGACTGGGTTCGAATCCAGCCTCAGCCACTAAGAAGCACTGAGGCAGTGAAGAGTCCCGACACCCCGCCTGAAGCTCCCTGTTGCCATGTGGAAAATGGGGCTGTGATGTGTGAGGGACCTAAGATTCACACAAGAGACGGATGATGGTATGGCAGGTAACTGTCACTGGTGAGAGCATGCACCTTGGCAGGCCTGTCCTGGGACAGCGTAGGGCAGTGGTTCTCAGCCCTGGGCAGCATAAAAGAATGACGGCGGATGCTTTTAAAAATTAGAGATGTCTGGTCATGGTCGGCTTGTGTTATAATCGGCTCTCAGCAGGGTTTGCCAATTCCTATGCTGTAAATACTACCATCATGAGAGAGCTCAATCGCTGACACAAAGGCACCTCCCAGATGGGAAGAAGAGCCACACCATGCTGCTCGTAGCCCACCGTGAATCAAAAGAGGTCAAGAGTTGGCCAGAGAGAACTCTCCAGAAACCCTCCGCGAGCCACACCATGCTGCTCGTAGGCCACCATGAACCAAAAGAGGTCAAGAGTTGGCCAGAGAGAACTCTCCAGAAACCCTCCGCGAGCCACACCATGCTGCTCGTAGGCCACCGTGAACCAAAAGAGATCAAGAGTTGGCCAGAGAGAACTCTCCAGAAGCCCTCAGCATGCCTCCTGGGGTCGGCTCTCCTGTCCTCTGGAGCACGAGGAGCCCATCCCTTCCACGCCAGCACACGGGAAAGGCGAGCCAACATGACAAAGAGGCATGAGAGATGCCACCAGTCCCTAAGAGGGAAGAAAAGCAGCTGCTGAGATCCAGACAGTCTCTTGGATACCAAGAGAGCCTTGGGGAGGTGACCCCAGGACAAGGAGGCAAGGCAGAAAGCCTCGGGTCGATCCTGTCATCTGCCAGCTCCCCTCAGCCAACCCTCATTTCATGTCTGTTACTGTGATAAAAAAAAAAAAATCAATCAAACAAACAAACAAAAAACCACCCTGCCACAAAGCTGCTTAAGGGGAAGAAGGGTCTGTTTGGCTCACGGGTCCTGGTTACAGTCTGTCACAGCAGAGGAGACAGAGGCAAGAGCTCGGTCACAGGCAAGAGCAGAGAGGATGAATGCACCCATGCCGCCCGCGAGCTTGCCAGCTTTCCTCATTCTTACACAGCCAGGGCCTGACTGCCTACAAAATGCCAACACCCATAGAGGGCTTGGTCTTTCCACAATAACTAGCAATCAAGATAGTCCTCCCCAGACATGCTCACAGGCCAATCTGATGTAGACCATTTCTCAATGTCCCAGGTGACTCTAGGCGGTGTTAATGGACAGGTAAAATTAAGCGGCACAGTGCCTGAGCTACCCGAGGAAGGGAGCGTAATGCAGCAATGGCCAAGGGCGCACCCGAGACCCAAGGGTGTCGAACAGCCTGCCTGGAGTCACACTGCTGGGATTTAGACCAGGACCTACCAAACCCAGGACTGTCACCACCACGTATGCCTACAGCAACAGTGAGGACAGTTCGGTGGGGTGAGTTCTCTGCCTGTTTAACAGATGTCGCATTGTCCCATTACATGTATGTAGTGTGTGCATGAACCACACGTGCATGCAGCCATGTCCCACCATGATGATAATGGATTAAACCTCTGAAACTGTAAGCCACCCAATTAAACAATTTTCCTTTATAAAAGTCGCCGTGGTCATGGTGTCTCTTCACAGCAACTGAAACCCTAGTTTCCCAAAGTGTGCTGCCCGGGAGAGTTGTCAAGGTGCACATGGAACATGAGCTACAGGAGGACAGTCCTATGAAGGGGACAGGTGAAGACGAAGCCACAGGGGGCCTGAGGCTCAGGAGGTAAACAGTGAACAGCCTGTACCTATGCTCACAAAACCCCATCTGCTCACCCCAGGGAGGAGCTTCCAGGGAACACCCCAGCAGTATCTCCACCCCAGCAAAGTCACTAAACACCACACAGTAGCCAGCTGGGACATAAATGGCCATCCATAGTCTTGCTGGCCTCCAGGAGGTAGCATTCAGCATGTGACCCCAGCATTTGAATGCCACCCTTTCTTTTCTCCTTCACCTTCTGACTCCCCAACCATCCTTCTTGGTCCTCACTTCCGTCCGCCTTGCAGGCATTCCCTCGACTCAGGCTTGGTCTCCTCACACTCTGCCGCCTCCTCAGGGAGAGCTCATCTACCCAGGACATGGTTCCAGCCCACAGGCAGATGGCTCCCTGCATGTAAATGAGCCCACCTACAGATGACCGCCTACATGCTAATGGCTCCAACATGGAGACAGCTCTCTGCATATAAACAACCCTGACACGTATGTGGCTTTCTCTCATACCCGACTGTCTCCCGCAGCCTCCTGCTCACGCACACAGGTCCTCTCCTCGATACCTCCAGTTGTAGGTCTCCCAGACCAATGACAAGTCAGTCCCCAAGTCGTTCATAAATCACCCTAGTCAAGCCCAGCTGACACTTTGTCACCTTGATCCCTCAACCCTGCTCCTTGTCTGCTCTAGCAGAACCCCCCCCAGTCACCCGGATGCACCTCTTCCCTTGTTATCCTAAGGCTCATGGGCGGTTAGTTCTCCTTCTGTCCTCCCTCCCATCCTGTCTCCTCTCCAGCTGCATGGTTGAGTTTGGGTGACTTTGCCTAAAATAGGGACCTCTGCTTAGGTTCCAGCGATGCCCTGGAGGTCAGGAGAGTGCTCTTGGTCCCATCCCTGCCACTGCTGAGAGATGGCCCTCACCATGACTTCCAAACCTCTTTCCTGCTCTTCCTACAGAAGAGGCCAGGAACAACCCTTCCCAGTCCTTCCCTCCCCTTCCCTCTACTTCCTTCCCCTTCTTTCCCCTCCCCTCCTCTCTCCTCCCCAAGTGGGCTGTATTCTCCTGGACCGCTGATACTTCCAGGCTCAGCAAGGAGAGACATCCTATGTCTGCCCAGGAGCACCGTGGGCTCCCAGCTGAAGTGAAGTCAGTCCCCAAAACTCTACCCCCACCCCTGCCCTGTGCCACGGGAAAACAAAAGGCTCAGCCAGAAAAGAAGACAGCAGAGTGGGACCTCTCTCACAGCCAAAGATGGCTGAAGAACCCAGAGATGCAGAAGGCGCGTGTCTTGTTAGTGCTAGGAGATGCCCCACGATGCATAGCTTTGGCCATTGTCTGTGGGAACCTGTGAGGTTGGAGGGATCCCTGCTTTGCAGATGAGAAAACTGGGGTTCAGGGAGGCCAATTAGTTTACCCACAACCCAAAATGGTGACTGGAACTCTGAGCCCTACATTTTTGCCCTCTATGCTCTGAGACCTGGGGTCTTGGTCTTTCCTCTGTCACTCCGCTGTGCGGCCTGGGTCATGTGACCTGTCCTCCTTATGTCTCTGTGTCCTCAGAGAGTAACAGTAATGACCCTGGCAGCCATAGAGGGTGGCCCTTAAGCAGACAAAGGGTGTCTGCCACTGTCATGGGGCCTCTGAACGATGAGGCAGGAGAACAGCCATCAGTGGAGACAACAGGATGTCCCTCTGGGTGTTTACCTCACAAGGCCAGGACAGGGTCACTTAGCAAAGAAAAACGAGAATCATGAATCATGAAGCAACACAAATCCATAAACAAAAGAGACACGGTAGTAGTCACTTTTCTGTTGCTGCCGTGAAGACCTCAGAACTATGGGAATACCAGAAGGAGGGGTTTGTTCAAGCTTAGAGTCTGTCACTTGAGTGATGGTGGAGGTGGGTGAGGAAGAAGCGGTGGCTGGAGCTGGAAGCTGAGGGCTCACATCTTTTTTTTGTTTGTTTGTTTGGTTTTTGTTTTTCGAGACAGGGTTTCTCTGCAGCTTTGGAGCCATTCTTGGAACCAGGCTGGTCTCGAACTCACAGAGATCCACCTGCCTCTGCCTCCCGAGTGCTGGGATTAAAGGCGTGTACCACCACCGTCTGGCTGAGGGCTCACATCTTAAACCACAAACAAAGCAAGCGGTGGGGGCGGGTGTCTAGGAAGGGCAAGATTAAAGAGCAAGGCCGCTGGAGATATACGGTAAACTGAGTAATCCTGAAACCCTGCAACTCTAAAGGAAAGCCGTGCCATTCCAGAGAGGCCAGGATGTCCTCATTGCTGGGGGAGGGAGGAGACAGGCTTTCATGGAAACCGGTTTCCACACCACCACATCAGTCAACACAGCGCACACAGAGGCCCGGGCTTGGATTCGAGATCCAGCCGGGCGGTACCAGAACGAAGTGGGTGGAGCCCACAGGGCCTTCTGCATCTTCTCCAATGTGGCCTCTAAGCCAGGCAACATCAAAGCCCCTATACTTGATGATCTTTAAGATTTATTATTATTTTTAGGTGTGTGTGTGTTTATGTGTGTGTGCCTATGTGTGCCTGTGCAAGACCAGGATCTCGTGTAGACGAACACATGTCATATGCATGTGTGCCTATGCGTGCCTGTGCAAGACCAGGATCTCATGTGAACGCATGCCATATGTGTGTGTGTGTGTGCATGCGTGCGTGCCTATGCAAGACCAAGGTGTTGAATTCCCTGGAGCTGGAATGAAAGGTGTTGTGTAAACCAACTGATGTGGGTGCTGGGAACCGAACCCTGGATTCTCTGGCAGCGCAGCAAGTGCTCTTAACTGCTGAGCCATCCCTTCGGTCCTCAACAGCGGCTGAACTTCAACGTCCACCTGGGGAAAGGTGGGTGACAAAACACTGCCTCACCTCGCCACCTGCGCCCACGTCAGTCAGTCGTCGAGGACACATTTACATTCTGCTGTCTCTAGAATGGTCATCTGGAAAAGGTGAAACTCTGTCCCCAGTAAACGCTCACGTTAGTAGCCACTCCCCCAGCACTAGAGACCACCGGGTATGTTTTGTCACTGTGAACTGTGTTCCTCCGTGGGCCTCCCATCAGAATCTGTCCTGCCACTGGGCCACATCACTCAGCAATGTCCTCGAGACTCATCAAGGTTATAACAGGCATCACGATGTCCCTTTTCAATAATATCCCATCATATGGACAGACGACACCCTGTTATCTCTTCATCCTCCTGTGGAATTTGGATTGCCTCCGTTCCTGCTGATGTGACAAATGCCACTGTCATATAGACGTACAAGCAGTCCCTGGAGACATTACTTTGGATTCTTTTTTGTTTGTTTGTGTTTTTGTTTTTCGAGACAAGGTTTCTCTGTGACTTTGGAACCTGTGCTGGAACTAGCTCTTGTAGACCAGGCTGGTCTCGAACTCACAAAGATCCGCCTGCCTCTGCTTCCCGAGTGCTGGGATTAAAGGCGTGCGCCACCACCGCCCAGCTTACTTTGGATTCTTTTGGGCAGAGACCAAGAAGAGGAACGGGTGAAGAATATAGTAACTCTGTCTGCTCTCAAGGGGAACTGCGGCTGCACCACTGTCTGTCACAGCAGCTGCCCATTTTGCCAACAGTGCACTGTGTCCCAGTTTCTCCATGTGTCACCACAGATGGCTGTGAGGTGGACAGCCACTGTCTTAAGAGCCCTCTCAGTTGGGAAAGATGGTGAAGTACTTGCCGGAAAAGCACGATGGTATGAGTTCAGTCCCCAGGACCCATGTGAAAAAGCCAGACATTGTGGCACCACCCGGAACCCCAGCAATGCGAGGGGCTGCAGACAGGTGGTCTGTGGGGCTCACCGGCCGGCCACGCCTAATTGCTGAGCTTCAGGTCACAGTGAGACTTGTCTTAAAAAATAAGATGGACTGCGGTAGAATAATCTTTTGGTACCCTGTGAAGATGTGTCACTCTGACCAGTTTAATCAACTAAGCGGCCAATAGCTAGGCAGGATTTTGGGGGCAAAGAGGATGCTGGGAAGAAGGCAGAGGCATGAGACGCCAGTGTCTCTGTGAGCAAACAGCATGGGTTTTACAAGGTAAAGGTAAGCAAGCCATGTAAAAGAACATAGATGAAAAGATATGAGTTAATTTAAGTTATAAGAACTAGTTAGAGAGAAGTCCAAGCCATCAGGCGAGCTTTCATAATTAGTAAGAAGTCTCTGTGTCATTATTTGGGAGCTAGCAGGACAGAACAAGACAATGGACAGCTTCTGAGAAATGGTACCTCAGGTTGACCTCCCGTCTCAATATACACCTTACTACATACACACACACACACACACACACACACACACACACAAAACCACACACACATTGGACACCCTTACACCCCATATACCCCCTACAACACACACTTAGAAACCTGTATCACATGACACACACTACCATATGCACATCACACACACCTCAACCACCTACACCCCATATACCACACACACACACTCTCACGGGCCTAGATGCCCCATCCCTATCCTACACGTTACATCCTTCATCCTTATGAGCTCCCTACTCCAAGAGAGGTTTGTCTCACAGCTGAGGACACTGAGGTTTCAATATAACGTCACTGGCTACCTACATCCATAGAGACCTGAGGCCCACAGGTCAGGACCAAGCCCCCACCACTCTGAACCACTGCCAATCATGTCCTGGGGAGGCACCGGAGGTCATTCCCCACAGATTCACATCCAACTCGCTGCCACTTAGCTCTGGAACTTCACTGAGTATGCGCAGTGACAGTCAGGCCTCCAGAGTTCCCACATTCCAAAGGGGTCTTAGGAGGCTCAGCCTCCCTCCTGAGCACAGGGCTGTCTTGTCGTTGGCAGGAGTGGGGGGGTGTCTTTCTCAGCCTAGGGAGACGTTGGGATGGAGACAAGGCTGAGGCATGAGGTCTTTGCTGCGAGATGAAACACTTTAGTGTCCACATGTGTGCAACGCAGCTCAAACGATGTCATCATTGTGAACTGGGTGAAGCCGAGGGTTCGGGCTGGGGTGGAGAAGAGGGAAAGATGGGTCTAATTATCTCTCCAGGCCTGGGCCAGTTATGTGCCTAAAAAGACCCAGAGTGAAAAGACCTGAGAGCAAAGACGGTCCATGAGCCTAGGGCCTTCTGCCCTCCACAAACCAATAGTCAGCCTTGACCTGACATTCACATCCCCAGGGTGAGGATTCGGATATCCAGGGCTATCTGATCCCAGTCCCATTCAAATAACTGGAAACCAAGGGAAAACAACAGAAATCATGACAACGTCCCACTAAGTCGGGGCAGCTTTGTCCCAGACCCGCTCTGTACCCAGCCACTCTAAGCAGCACGTGATACGTCTGTGGGTGTCATACAGATGGGTGCGGTTACTAGAGTCTGGTAGGTTGGGGTCATAATATTGCCATACCCCACAATGCACTGCGTAGCCTTGAAATGTAGAAAGACACGAGGGGATTAATGGTGGCTCGTGCCTGGGATCCTGGCTACCGGGAAAGCTCTGATAAGAGGGTCACTTGCGCCTATAGGTTCAAGGAGAGTCTAACAAAATGGTAAGGTCCATCTCACCTTTTTCCCTTTTCTTCTTCTTTGTTTATTAATCTATTGCAAAGACATGGATTAAACCAGGGCCTTAGACACCCAAGACAAGCCCTCTACCACTGAACTACACCCCTAAGCCCTTTTCTGACTTTCTTGTTCACTTTGAACTTGCTGTGTAGCTAAGGATAACCTTGAACTCCTGACCCTCCTGTCTCCACTTCTCAAGTGCTAGGATTGCAGGCTCATTCCACAATGCCTCCCAGATGTTATCCTGAAGTGTTGAGAGGCTCTGAGCTAACCAGACCTCAAGAGGTCAAGGGTGCTGGACTTGGTCCCCATCTGGGCTGTCAGCCAGCTGGGTGGGACCCCAATGCCTTTCATCACTCTGAAGTCCCCTTTCTCTTCCATTAGGTCATGTCATACAAACTTGCCAGCATCCTACCAACTTTGATCTACATACAGCTCACACGGGCACTGCCCACGGCAGTAGCCACGGACCACATGTGGCCACTGGGCCCTTGAGATGTGGCCACTGTGGCTGGATACTTTGCTTTTATTGTCATAGTTATAATTTAAACATAAGCAGCCGCTTGTGGCCTGTGGACTCCCCGCCCGACAAACGTGTGTAGCATGGTGGAAAGTCCTGTGGATCCGCACGACTCTGCCGCACCCACCACCTGCTCCGAGGCATCCAACTTGTGTAGGGTTGATGTGAAGTGGGAAGGAGGGCCCGTGTGGGGTAACACAATGGCTGTCTTCAAAGAAAGGTGGCTGATGGTGAGACGGCCGATGGGCAGGCAGCAGAATTCCACGGAGGGGCCTGTGACAGAAGCATGAGGGTGCGGGTTTGTATCCCAAGTACCCACATAAATCCCGGGCAGGACAGCAACATCTGTAGCCCAGTGCTAGGAAGACTGAGACAGGAGGATCCCTGAGGCTCACTGGCCAACCAGACTAGCTGAACTGACGACCTCTGGATTCGGTGGAGACCCTGCCCTAAAACGTAAGAGGGAAAAAGATTCACATTCGACATTAATCTCTGGCCTCCACATGGACCGGCATACATGTGCACGTTACTGTGCATGAGTACACACACACGCACACGCACACACGCGCGCACACCTCCATTCCAGAGCCTGGAGCTTATGTGTGGGGTTTCATGGACCCTGGACACTGATGTTCCTGGTTCTGCATGCAGGAAGACTCCTGCTGAGGTCACAGGGTCCCTCAAAGCAGATGCTCACAGTACACAGGTGGCTATTGTCATTGTGGGCACAGTGGCCAGACGTGTCCAGGTGACACATGCAGGCCTCTGCTCCAGACCCACCTGGCCCTTGGCCCCTGGCCTCTTCCCAGCTGGCAGGAATCAGCCTGGCAGGCACAGCTCATTACTACCCTCTGTGGCCTCTGTCCCTTCTGGTCTGGCACACTGCTGCCCGTGTGCTGTCTGCTGCAGAAATCAAACGCCAGTCTCCACTATGGTTCAGAGCTAGGATGAGTCCTGGCTCCACATTCATGGCACGCAGCTCTTGTGGCACGCGGCTCTTGCTCCAGATCTGAGGACCCAGGCCAGGGGAGGGTCAAGACTGCCCCTGCTAGATGCTGATGGCTGAACAGGCTCTGGGGTTGGGACTAGCCTATTCCCAAGAGTGACGATGTTGCCAGGGGACCCCACTTTGACAACCACTGGGATACACGACATCTGTGGAGCCTCCAGTACATTCAAAGGTCTTCAAAGACGGCTGCCCTTGCTCTTCAGCTCACCTCTGTCCCACCTACCGCTCCTCTGCCACGTGCTCAGCAGCTTCTCTGGGAAGGTGGCAGAGGGCTTGGGTAGCATCCCACGGTGCCCAGGAAAACTCCTCTCCTGACCTCAGTCCGCTCAGGAAGAAAGCTGAATGCAATCCCAGGGGCCTGAATGTCCAACGGGACACAGCCTGACAGGGACTCAGGACAAGTTCCTCCATCTCTAAAAGGCTCAGCTTCCCCCTGGGACACAAAGCCACACAGAGGCCCCTACTTATGGGGCTGAAGACAACAGAGACCAGCATACAAGGTGGCAGAACCAGGTCCCTGTTAAACAGCCAGCCCAGCAGGGGCCCAGGCCCAGCAGCCAGGTGGATCTGTTGCCTCCTCCTTCCCCATTGGGCCAGGGGAGACCCAGACCGCCCCCAGGCAGCTGGGGCTGCAGGGTCAGCTGGGCAGACACAGCTGCTTTCAGGTACTCAGCAGCAAATCAAATCACATGAGAATTTATAATCCTTCCTGGGGTCTGGGTTCTATCAGCCTAAACTCATTAGCCCCAGAGATGCAGGTGTCTCCGAGAAGAACAGGCTCCATCTCCCTTTCAAAATAAGAGTCTTCCGTAGTGCTGACCGACCTCAGGCTCCAGACCGATCATGGACAACCGAGTGCCCAACTTCACTCCTGGAAAAAGGCTGGTGCGGGAGATGACTGGAAACGGTTTGGTGGGAACTACCAAAGCACTTTTAAAACTGCCTGTGGAGTCTGGCATGGCGGGGCACACATACCTTTAATCCCAGCACTCCAGGCAGAGGCAGAGAGATCTCTGTTGAGTCCAGGACCCACCCTGGAGTTGAGGAGCTCTTCCCCCTGCACACACACACATGCCAAGTCACTGACAGGCTCACACTGCTCCAAGCAGGGTCCTTCCCATGCAGGGCTCCTGCAGTCTGCCACGTAAGAACGGATCGACACACAAATTTACATGTTTAGCAGCAAATCGTGATGACCACTGGGTGTGAGAATATGGGGCTCCAGAGCAGAAAGGGGCACCCCTACATCTCATCCATTGTTCCAAGTGTCCCTGGGTATATGTTACGAGCAGAAGATACTATGAACCAAGACGGTAACCAAGAGGACACCGGACACAAGGAAACTCGGTTGTTACTATGATGGCTAACCCAGCCGCAACCAAAGAGCAGGCCCAACACCCCAGAATCTGCAGCGCAGCCACAAGGGACCAAGAGCCTGACTTCCTGCCACCCATCAATGTGGTAAGATCAACTGAGTCATGGCAGAGAGTGTGATCAAGCTTCAAGTCTCTCTCCAAAAGTTTTGGTTAAATTTGGAAGTCCAGCCACATCAATCAATAACTTGAGCCACTTTTGTCTTTTTCCCTTTGCCACTGTTTGCACGAATGGCTTTTAATCCTCGGGTCTCGCGGTCACAAAAGAGCTGTCACCACACCAAGCACCATGTCTCCATAGAACCACACTCAAGGCAAGGAAAGGAAGAATACGAAGTTTTGTTTGCTAAGCAGTCCCTCGGCGGGAAGCAAAATATTTTCCTGCACCACCCCCTAGCCCGCTGTACAACCAGCAGGTTTCCTGTTGTGTCTGCTAATTAGAGTAACTGCCCAAGGCTGGCTCAAGCTGCAAGGGAAGCTGAGCAAGCAAAGGGGGTGGGGTGGGGTGGGGTGGGGTGGAGGCCCAAGCTGTCATCACGAGTTGTTGTGAGCAGCCATGTTTGCTCCAGTAGGCCAGGTAGCAGACAAGACGGGGAGGGCTTATGGTCCGTCTAGAGACAGTGCTGTGGGCCTTGGTTGAACAGATCCTGCATCCTCTCCAGGACTCAGTAGGTGCTGGCCTACTGATTCCTCCCAACACACAAGCGACTCATTGTTGAGCTGTGATGCCCGTGCTCAGAGAATTCTGACAACCGAGCAGGCACTAGCCGGCCGGAAAGCATCCGAGGAATATCTCCTACTCTCCCCACCCCCATCCATCGGAAGAAACACCCAGGCCTTGTCCCAGCATCCTCCAGGGGAACAAGCAGCAGTAGGGTCAACGCTAGACCCCACTCACTGATGAAGGGTCTGCTAAGGTTCGGGTCCACCATGGCCTGGAGCCACCTCCAAGGATCAAATGTGACCAGACTCTAATGGCACTCAAGGCATCTTGTCCTTGTATACACTCTGACCAGGGAGACGGCTGTCACCCGTCCCTGAGCAGGACCCAGATGGAGGCCTGTCCAGCTCTGGGACTTCTGACCTGCTTGGGTCATTGTCCAGAATATTTGCCCTTGTGAGAGGACACTCGGAGGATTCTGCTGGTCGTGTTAGCAGCAAATACCAAACTTCAGCTGGGTCTTCAAGGCCAGACCTTTGGGGTGGGGGCTAAGGAGAAACCTCGAGCAGTCTGCGGACGGCTGAGACCCTGGTTCGGTTAGCAGCAATGAGCTGTGGGCACAGCTCAGAGATGAAGAAGCATTGGCCAGCAGGTTCAAGGACCTGGGTACCAATAAACACAAAAGAACCATTAAATGCAGGCAGCCCTCTGCATACATCCACGGTGGCACGCTGCTGTGTTCGCAGGCTTTGGAAGTAGCTCAGGCTCTGCTACCCACGCATACAGTGGAGCCAATCACACGCACATACCTTCCTAACTACAAGTATGCAATACAGGAAACTACAAAGAGTGAGAGAACGTTCTAATCCACTCAACATGGCTCCCGACAGCCGGTTCGAACCCTTCCCTCTGTCTTCCATGAGCACAGCTGGCTAGCGGCCAGAGCACACCTTTCTAACCTTGCTTTGCAGCAAGATGTGTCCTAGGGTGACTATGAGATTATGACCTAGGGTGACTAGAGAGTCAAGAAGGTGACATCTTCCAGGGAACCTCAGGGGAGGTTACCAGTCTCTATTCAGGGCACTCCTCCATCTGTTTCTTTAGAGGCCCTCACCAATGACAGATCTTAATCAGTCAAGATATAACTTTCTAGTGTGACAGGATCAGCCCGATGTGATAACGCCAACTTCCTGTCTTGCTTCGTGCCCTGTCAACACAGGCAAGCTTCTGACTGAGCCAGTGTCTCTCTGCTCAGGCATGCCACCTCCATCCTGTGTCCTATATGCACGGCTGAGGCACCATGCTCTGGACCCTGGCAGCATGCATGCCTATACTCAGGCCACACTGGGGCCCACAGCTGAGGTCCCTGGCCTCAGTATGGACGCACCAATCTCCTCTCTCCTCCTATTAACCCGGCCCCCAGGGTACGGGCAGTAGAATCAACTCTAGAGATGGGACCAAATCCCTGAGCTCAAAAAAGAAAAGGTCTTGGATCTACCAAGGGGTAGGAATAGACCTCAGAACTGGGCTGCTTATGAAAACTTCAAAAAGTCTGTAGGGATGGGACACAGAGACCTGACTGCCTGGTGGGGTAGAGTACTGCCCTGGGTGGGGGTGGGGGTTGGGGGCTCACATCAGAGGAGTCATGGGTCCAACCAAACCAGGAAGGAGGTGCTCTGAGAAGGGGGAAGAGGTCCCTGAAGAAGGCTGATGCAACCAGATGGTATCTGTTCACAAGAGGGGTTAGCAACTGAGGACACGGGAGTCCGCAGAGGCCCGTGGCACACCAGGCAGGACACACTCAGGCTTCGTCCACCACAACATCTGACGAAAACACCCTAGAAGGCCACTATGAACCGGAGATGGCCACAGAGAACACACCCAGCCTGTGTGCCAGCAAAACATTTACTTAGCATCCCTGACACTTGGACTGTGGCTTAATTGTCATGTCTGACAGTTTAACTCGTGTTTTAGGTGAACAAACCGTTTTGAGATCACGGGTTGTACAGAAACAGGTGAGTGGCTAGACCAAGTCTTGGACTGTGGTCCAACTCCAGCCAAGGTCTAAGGTGGCCTCTCTGCTTTGAAGGGTTTTGAAGCCTGTAGGAAGTTGGCTTGCCCATCTTGTTCATCTAAAAAGATGACCAGGCTAGGACACCCAGCCTCCTCCTGGGGGAGCTAGAAGAGAGTTTGTGGATGGACCCAGAATGGGTCCAGGCGACCAGGAGGTCTGGGTGCACATTTAAGCATCTTTAGCCTGTAGGGAGTGGGAACAGAGCCATCGCTTTGGGCTCCAGAGAGAAAATAGCTGGTCAGTCAGTGTCTTCCTCCACCTGAGTGACTGGGGCATCTCTCAGGAAGGTGGCGGGGTCCAGGAGTGGTCCCATCCTCACTGCAATACTCCTCCCTGACAGCCAGCAAGTGAGTCACCCCCAAGAATGTGGTATCCCCACTCAGCCTGGTCACTGAAAACTTGCAGTTAACTTCTTAAGCTTCTGAAAAGTCACCCTGAGCCAGTGGTTTCCAACTCGGGGGGAGGGACTTTCCCTCAACCAGAAGATGCTTAACCAGGTCTGAGGTTACCTTAGGGTGTCATGACTCTGGACATAAACAGTCCTAGTAGCTAGTGTGTGGAGGCCTAGGAGACGGCTGAATATTCCACGGTACACAGACCGGGGTGGCCGTGCAGACTGCATCCACAGCAGCCCTATACTTCCTACAAAGGCTGCCTCCATATTCCCAAGGCATTCACTGGTCCCAGTATTCCTGGACCGCTCCCTTCCACACCCTCCTCTCCACCTACCCAACCCCCACCAAGACAACCCGCGGTTGGCGGTTGTACCGTACCGCGGTGGAGAGGCAAGTCACCTCATTTATAGTTTCCTCCTGAGGGGAAGGACCAACCAATGCCTCCATCCCATAAACATTTACTGGCCCTGGAAGATTCCTGGCCCCACTGCCACTTTTAAGGGCTTGTCTCTCAACAAGTGGTAAGGGTCAAGTCAGCCAGAAAATGGAACCTGAGAAGGGAAAGGAGTGGGGGTGTGGTTTACAAAGTTCAAGACCGAGGAGAAATGGAAAGACCCCAGACAGCCCCTGCCCTGTGGACAAATGTCTGCTCCGTTCTAAGCCCTTTCAGAACAGGCAAGGGAGCTCTAAATGTCTCCAGGCACTGCCCCGCTGAGTCTCCAGTTGCTCTCCCTTGGTCCCCTTTGTGCTAATGGGCCCGAAGATTGACTGGTTATTGACCCATGAGGCATGAACCCACAGCAGTGCTCTGGACAGCAGGGAGGGGCCGTCTTGCCACAGAGAGAGCCTTGAGACCCGATGCAGACTGTACCCAGCAGGTATCTCCAGTAGAAATCGGTCTGGTGGGCCTGAGCTTGGGAAAAGCTTAATCGCATTAGCAAACCTTAGAGGCAAACATGCCAGGCATCCATGTATCCCCACAAGATGTGGCATTCTGGTTGCTTCCTTTAAAAAAAATTAAAATAAGATAAATTATTTTTGGAGTAACAAGATTTGTAAGGGAATTTCAAGGCTAGTGGGTAAAGGCCCTACCTGTGCGCTTTACCCAGTCCCCCCCATATGAGCGTCTACCAGAAACACGTGGCCATACCTGTGCGCTTTACCCAGTCCCCCCCCCATATGAGCATCGACCAGAAACATGCGGCCCTACCTGTGCGCTTTACCCAGCCCCCCCATATGAGCATCAACCAGAAACATGTGACCATACCTGTGCGCTTTACCCAGTCCCCCCATATGAGTGTTGACCAGAAACACATGGCCATACCTGTGTGCTTTACCCAGCCCCCCCATATGAGCGGCGACCAGAAACACGCGGCCCTACCTGTGTGCTTTACCCAGCCCCCCCATATGAGCGTCGACCAGAAACACACGGCCCTATCTGTGTGCTTTAGCCAGCCCCCCCATATGAGCGTCGACCAGAAACACACAGCCATACCTGTGCGCTTTGCCCAGCCCCCCCATGAGCGTTGACCAGAAACATGTGACCATACCTGTGCGCTTTACCCAGCCCCCACCATGTGAGCGTCGACCAGAAACTCGCACTGTCGGCACTGAGACCCGTGCTGGCACGCTGTAGAACCTGAGTGCTGGGAGCATGACCACTTCCTCACTGCTGTCTGGTCCTGTCCTGTCCTGTCCAAGATCTGACCCCGGGACCTCATGCTGTGCTTCCCTTTGGCTTCTTACTGTTACCAGAATGAAACCTTGGGGACTGAGCTGGCAAGAGGCCGCCACGCAACCTTGGATCCTCCACACCCATGTAAAAAGCCATGGGAGGCACATACACATCTGTTACCCCAGCAACAGGAAGGGAGGGACAAGTAGATCCCTAGAGCTCACTGGCCTGTCGGCCTTCCAATGCTGAGGTCTAGGGTCAGTGAGAGACCCTATCTCAAACACAAAAACAAAGGGGAGACTAGTTGAGAAAGAAAGACAAGAACAACACCTCATGTTGACCTCTAGCCTCCACACACAAGTGCAGACACGCCCGACATGGGCATCCTCACCCTGACCCAGGCACATACTTTAAGCATGTAAAAGTCAGTAGTTCTCAACCTGTGGGTCAAGACCCCTTTGGGGGTTTGAAAGACCCTTTCACAGGGGTCACCTAAGACCATCAGAGAACACAGGTGTTTACATTATCTTAACAGTAGCAAAATTACAGTTATGGAGCAGAAATGATGAACTTTCTGGTTAGAGGCCACCACAACATGAGGGACTGTATCAATGGGCTGCAGCGTGAAGAAGGTGGGGGACCACGGGTACAAAAGCATACACCACATGCGCGTGCGCACCCAAGGAAGGACCTCAGCTGAGGCGTACACTCCTGGTCCTTACCCCCTGCCCTGACGTCCCCCAGCAGCTGTCACCCTGAAGGTCATGGTCTTCACTACAGAACATAAAAACCCACCATCTGCAGTCACCCCTGGTGCCCAGTGAGCCCAGGCTGTGCGCTAAGCCACACTCTCAACACTCTCTGCCCCTCACTTCCTCCCTTGCTGTGTTCTAAGTCACCCTGCACACAGACGAAGGTCTGTGCATTTGAACTGCACAGCTGCTTCCGTTCCCAGAGCCTGCCAGGGTGTTCCCCACAATGCGTATACCACAGGCACAGACACCCAGCCACAGGCGGGTGCACACGCACAGACACACAGAGGGAGACACACAGACACAAGAAAGGAACTAACTCCCCACTGGAGGACATCCAGAGAAGGGTGACTGTCCCATGTCACAACCCAGCTGCAATTGGAAGCCCTGGGCACATGGGGAGACCGCTTCCACAGACTTCTCCACTAGCATCACCAGGTCTGACCGCTAAACGACGCATGTAGATGTCCCAGGGTTTCCTGGATGGGCTGGGGAAGCAGGAGGCATGTAGAACCCCATATTATGGGTGCGCAGGCCCTTTGTCCTGACAATTCTTTTCCGGCCATGACAGAAAGAAGTTTTACTACAGTCAGGATGGAGAGCGAGAGGGAGAGGGGCATGCCTGCTTCTGGCTCTCTTACCCATCAGAAGGGACCACAAGGTCAAGGCCTGCTGTCGGTTCCCAGGCAGTAGCGAGGCTTGTGTTCAGTGACACGAATGGCCCACACTCATCAGGTAAGCCCTGTGGCACTTACCTTGCAAGAAATCGGAGCTAAAAAAGGGAAGGTCTGAGGCGGGGGAGGACTAACTAAATGGCTACATAGAGGGCCAATAGCTCTGAACTTTCATTCTGTCCCATTTCAGAGAGGGTTAGATAAAACCCGGAACTCAGTGTCTGCGTTCAGCCACACAGGTCCTGTGGGGAGGGAAATGCCATCTCTAAAGGCCTGAGAAGAGAGAAGAGGACATTCTCTACACAGGCCAAGACTTGGGGACAAGGGAGAGCTGGTACCTTCTGGGAAAACTTCGCAGCGTCCTCATCATCAGGCTCTCCCCCATGAACCCTAAGTCCGTCACGAAACAGTTCCTACAGCCTCCCAAAACACCACCGCCAGCTGGGGACCAGGTGTTCAAACACATGAGCTGCTGGGGGACAGATCACATTCAATTCCCGCTGGTGAACAAGCACAAAGATTTTCTTTTTGTTTTTCCTCTCTAGGGCCCCTGCTTACACTGTTCTCATCTATGCCTTAGAAAGCAAGAATCTCCCAACACGCTACTCATTATGCAGTCTGTCCCTAGGTAGGCTGTGCATTCAAAACGTACCCGGGTGGGACCACAAGATCAGACATATTTACAGGACTCTGCCTAGAATGCCATCACCCCGCCGGCCATGTACACAGATACAGACAGCCAACATGTGAACACCCGGTGCACCCTGGGAATTGTGCAAGGCAGCGCCTGGGCCAGCAGCAAGGAGAGCTGAGAAAATAATCAAGGAGTCCCTCATCAAAAGCCAAAACAACCAGACGCCCTAGGTTGTGTGTGTGTGTGTGTGTGTACATGTATGTGTGTATGTGTGGACATGCACGTGCATGTGAACATGTGTGTGCCTGTCTCTGCATGTGCGTACATCCACGCGTGTTTGTGTGCACATGGTTGTATGGCGTTCACCCGGCAGGTGAGCACCTAGTCCATCAGATTCAGAGTGCAACGTTTAGTGTCACAGAAAAGCGCCAATGAGGCCGAGTCGGTAAGAACGCACACACCCAAGAGCAGAGCTTAAAACACCAAGCCCTCGGTTCCGAAAACAGCACACGTGTGTACACACAGACAAATTTAATCAAGCGTGACTACAGAGACGGGAGCCTAAAGGCTTCGGGGAGACACGTGGCTTCAGCGATGCAGAGACATTTGTGCACTGGGCTGGACTTCCCAAAAGGCATGGAGAACTGAAGGAAGTTTGTGGGGCCCTGGAAGGAGGGCGTCCACATCTGCCTGAGGCCTTGGACGTGATCTCGCTCTTTCTCTGGCCTCCGTGGAACCCACACAAGGCTTTATTGATGTCGTCTGCTCAGTCCCAGCTGGAGGAGCCAGGGCACCTAGCACCTGCTCCAATCACAAGTGGAAGCCGCAGGCTGCATTAATGAACACTCTGGGCTTGTCAACTCCCCCGAAGTGAAAGCTTCCAGAAAGGGGGGTGGGAACAAATACCTCAGTAATGAGATTTTTTTTTTTAATTAAACTTTTTCATGTTGGAATAAGTTTTTATTTGAAGCTTCTATACAGAACCCTTACTCCATTTTGGTCTCCCAGGTTGTGATGTTTTGAAATAACTACAGATGCTAAAATCCAGAGAAAGAGTCAGGATTTTCTCTGTTCACCATCAGTCAGTTTGGTGTTCTGTTCCCATCTATGTCGGATGGCATCTGTGTGCCACCAGAGTGGTCCAGAGGCCTTGCTGATCACAGTGAGATGGATGGAATTAGTAACAGTTTGGAGAGAGTCTCTAAGTCTCAGAAAAAGGGGAGAAACTAACTCGGGACATACCATTTTCTTACACTTCAAATCCTTGAGCTCAGTACCTTTTAACCTTTTTCTTTCTTTTCTTTCTTTCTTTTTTTTTTTTTGAAAGATGTATTTTTGTGTAGCCCAGGCTGGCCTTGAATGTGTTCCACAGCTAAAGCTAGCCTTAGCAAGACAAATCTTCCTCAGGGTTGGAGAAATGGTTCAGTGGTTAAGAGACCTGCCTGCTTTTCTAAAGGTCCTGAGTTCAATCAATTCCCAGCAGCCACATGGTGGCTTATGACCGTCTGTAAAGAGATCTGGTGTCCTCTTCTGGCCTGCAAGAATGCATGCAGGCAGAATACTATATACACAATAAATAAATAAAATTAAAAAAAAATAAATTTCTTTAAAAAAAAGACAATCTTCCTCCCTCTCAAGTGTTGGCATTACAATGCCTGGTCTGGTGCTGGGAATCAGCCCCAGAGCCCCCTGCACACCGGACAAGAGCTCTACCAAGCAAGCTGCATTCCCTGTATAGATCTCATTATCTATAGTTAACTACTTAGAAACTGAAATGGTGGCAGGAGAGGTGACTCAGTGCTGAAGGATGCTCAGTCATGAGGCTCAGAGCTGCGACTCCAGCGTGCACACAGAGAGACTCACAAAGGCCAATAACTCTAACTCCAAGAGATCACACATGCTCTTCTGGCTTCAGTGGGCATTTGTGAGTACATGTGTACACACACACACACACACACACACGAGAGAGAGAGAGAGAGAGAGAGAGAGAGAGAGAGAGAGAGAGAGAGAGAACCCAAAGCTGAAATGCAGAGGTGGGTAAGATGGTTCAGCAGGTAAAGGCTCTTGCTGCCAAGCGTGACCACCTGAGTTCAGTCTCTAAAACCACCATGGTGGAAGGGGAGAACTGGCTTTCACGGGTTGTCTTCTAACCTCCAGGTGCCGCACAGGCACCTCCTCCCCAATAAATAAGTGTAGGAAGACCAGGATCCAACCCTAATGCATGAATTGACTTTGTGGAGCCCATTCCCTGTGGAGAGATGGATACCTTACTCAGCCTAAGCATGGCAGGGTAGGGAGGGCCTTGGTCCTGCTTCAAGGAGGTGATGACTTCCTAGGGGAGGAGCATCGGATGGGGGTGGGGTGAGGGGAAGGTGGGGGGAGGAGGAGAGGGGGGAGGGGGAACTGAGATTGGTATGTAAAAGTAAATAAAAATATTTTTAATATTTATTTATTATGTATACAATATTCTGTCTGCATGTATGCCTGCAGGCCAGAAGAGGGCACCGGACCTCATTACAGATGGTTGTGAGCCACCATGTGGTTGCTGGGAATTGAACTCAGGACCTTTGGAAGAGCAGGCAGTGCTCTTAACCTCTGAGCCATCTCTCCAGCCCAATAAAAGTATCTTTGAAAAAGAAATTTTAACTGAAATTTAGACTAACATAAGAAAACGAATACAGTTCTACCTACCCCAACAAGAAGTGCATTGATTATACACCGACTATTTCTGGTTTTCTTGAGACTCTGTGGTGGAGAGGTCTGCTATCCCAGCCTTTATAACACGAGGGGACAGACTCAGAGACGTTAAAGTAGCTCGCCCAAGGTCACAGGGCTACTTGCTCTACCAGGGTGGAAACAGACGCCTGGGTTTAAGCTGTGTCTAAAGAGAATTATGGTGGATGTTCCTCAGGGCTCCCTTGCCAAGCCACACCCACCGCTGTCACCAAGAACTTCCGTTCCTCGGCAGGGAAGCCCCCAGCCCCCCTAACTGCAGAGTGTCAGGAAACTGGGCCAGGCAGCCCTGAGCATGAGTGAGGGCTGGAAGCCTTCACTGTGGAGCCCTTTATAGAAAGCCGGTTGGCAGCCCCGGCTCCTGCATGGGAACAAATTAACAATGGCATCCCAAACACAGGAAAGGAAGGAAATTGGAAACACAGTTTATGCTTGGCCGGCCCTTTGAAATACTGTACCATGCTACTGACATCAATTAATGAAAAGCAGGGCTGTGCTGAGAGGCTCCGGTTTGGAAATGCATTAACACACGTTAAACATGTTGGTACAGGAACCAGATTATAAGCACTCTGGTTCCCAAACAATAAAGCAGTTACCCAAAGCCCGGTGTTCACAGAGGCCTCATTAATTCGATCCACTCCTCGAGGATCACTGGAGGCTTTGCGCCGCTCCCCGCGATGCCTTCCGACACAAATGTTGAAAGGACAGCCTGGCACATGCTACTCTGAGCTTCACAACGGGGCGTGTCGGGCTCCGTGCACTCCTGACATCCCCCCCAAATCATAAACAGCCCATCCTGGAGAGGGGAAGTACCCAGCCCGTCCTGGCGTTCATCTGCATTGCCATTACACTTGGGGGTCGAGCGGTTTTTTTTCCCCCCGCCGGGGGACGTTAACCATGAAATATCTGTTCCACATTAAGAAATACCAAGTCACATTTTTTGTCAAATAGTATTTGTCAAATGCCATTTGCTGCAAAACCTGGGGAATTCAATCCCAGCTGAGCTGTACACAGCTAGTACTGACTGGCTCGCAGAATAGCCTGGTGGTGCCTGCGATCGTTTGCAACGCAAGCCCTCCTGCCTCTATAAACAGCTGCAGGGACTAGGAAGGCGAGTTCTGGAATAAATAAAGCCTGTGCCCTGAGCTGCCCCAGGACAAAGAACCCCACATGCTGGCGGAGCCCCTGAATGGTTTTGCAAGAATGTTCTAGAGGGCAAACTGGCGAATCTCAGCTTTCCGAGTGCCTGTACAGAAAGGGGACTCACCAACACTGCCTCTGAGCACACACCTACGGTAATCCTAATATCAGGATCCAAGTCTTAGGCATCAACCGATGTCCCTCATCCCACTGACATCATCCCTCCCAACGCCACGTCGACCTGGGATCCATCAAACGGAGTGTGTGAAGCTGGACGTGTTATCAGTTTCTATGTAAATATTGGTGTTTCCTCACCCCCACGGAGGCAAGGAGAGGCAAAACAGCCTGGGCGCGTTTGATTTAAACTAATTAAAAGCAGAGGGCTGTGCAATTCAATATATTGATTTTACCAGTGGGACTTAAATCTTTTATAATAAGTATACACAGCTGTGGCTCCCTCCCACCACCGTGCTCTCCTGCTAATCCCTGAGTGCATTCCTTCTGACAATAGCAAGACAGATCCTATACATCCCTGCCTGTGCCCTGACCCCAGAGACACTGCAGAGTCTGAGGAGGCAAGCTGTGCAGCGGCCAGCCACATCCCCTGTGTGTCGACGGGCCCCAACCACTGCTGGGCCGCGGGGTGGGAAGGGTTCTCCATTCCAGTTACACGAAGGGGCAGGGCGGGAAGGGTGGAGGAGGCAGCAGGAGGACACTGTGAAGCTCGATGAGGGCCAAATATGACCTTAGCAAGCGGGGTGGGCAAGATATGAAAGCGATCGGGGCGATCGATCAATGTCCACGGGACTCTGCCTGGGATGAAATCATCTCCCAGTTCAGCAGGCATGTGACATGCGCTCCCATCACAGGCACGCCAGAGAGTGGTAGGGGATCCTCCATGCTCTATGTTTATCTGGGCAAAGGCTTGGTGACTTTTGCCTCGGCTAACGTCCCACCAAACCAGTTCCCTGGAGCTGGGTCTCAGAGGCCCTTTCTTTTCTCCATGCGGGGAAAACAATCACCAGCTCCTCTAGGCATCACCTCCTACCTTCCAGGGGAACCTCAGACCCAAATGACAGCCCTGGGATAAACACCCAAGCCAGCCATCTGAGCTGCCATCCAGGGCCCAGCCTTTGCCTTGATTGCAGAAGGGAAATACACAAAAGATTCAAAACAGTTCAAATCTGGGTCACATAATATCCTTGGGAAAAGGGGAGGGGGGAATCTTTGATTTATAGACCCAGGAAAATGAGGTTTAAAAGTGATTTTGAAAGGGTTACTGAAAACACAGCTGTTAGTGCACCCCTATGGTGAAGAGGGAGAGAGAGAGAGAGAAAGAGAGAGAGAGAGAGAGGGGAAGAAAGATGAAGGGGGAAACCATGTGACATCTCTATTAACCTTCCTTTGCTAACCAGAAAGGGCTGGAATGTGAAGGAGCCCCTTCCAAATTCTAAGGCGGGCCAGCTTACAGCTGCAGGCGCCTGCAGCCACGCTCTGCGGAGCAGTCCCCAAAGGACGTGTTTAAATTGTAACAGAACCTTTCCCTACTACTCCCCAGTGGTAGGGCCTGTTCCGAGGGGTAAAGGAGAGATGTTAACGCCAAACACTTGTCTACAGAAAGGACAGCCAGATGGGGTAAAGTGAAAACCAAACTGCTAGGTCTCCCTTCTGCTTCCCAGCCTGAGTTAACAAAAGCCACTTTTATGTGCTGGCTAACGATAATGACAGGGTTCTAACCTCCTTTTTCTAACTTAGTTTCAAAGATTAAACAAATTTCATTCCTTCCTAACCTGGCCCAGAGATAAACAGGAATCACATACCCCCTCTCCAATCTTTCTAGAAGATTCTGAGAAAAGATGCTGGGGTTCCCAAGGAAAGAATAGTTGGGGTTAATGGCTAAACTAAGTCTCCGCAGGATCGACTTTGCCTGAGGACTGTTTCAGTGAGTGTAGCCTGTTTTGAATTCCAAAATGAAGTCTACCCAGAGAAGTCAGGGGCTTGTTAATCCAAACCAGTTTACAGATCTTGCCATTGAACTCTGGGGCCAGAGTTGGATGATGGGTGTCTCACCCCACCCCCGCCCCCGCCCCCGCCCCGCAAGTAGCTGGCTGGCTTTTCCAGGGGCTTTATGATGTGGGACTGGTCTTTGTCATCTGGGAGGGTCAAGTCCTCACACGCGGCACCTGGTTTTGTTGTACAATCCCCCTCTAGTGTAGATCCCACTCGGCCTGGCAAACTGCTCGGATTCCAGGGAGAACAACTTACAAGAATAAAAACCAGTTTGGCTGCAGACGTTAGGGTAAAGGACCTGCAAAAGCCTTCAGGATTGAGGCAGGGATCCCCAGGCAGGCAGGCCTGGAAGGGGGCAGAGGTGTTCGGGGGACAGAGGGAGCAGATAGGGAAGCCAGTCTGCACTGATAATACCAAGTGCTGTAATGGTGACAAGGGATGACTTGATGGGAACCAATGACATTGTGTCGCTCAGGGGGAGATATTGTGTCACTTGGCTTTCCAAAGCTTTGTCTATTTCTGATCCACGTGACTGGCAGTTCAACTAAGCTCTCTCAGCAAACTCAATGTCGGACACGTTTCCAGCGGCCACACAACCCCTCTTCCACCCGACTGCCACCCTCAAGTTGCTCCCAGGCAGCTCCCAGCAGCAGAGGCAGGAGGTGCAAGCCCTGTGCTGTGGCCCAGCAGAGATTAAAGATGCACCCACAGGAAGCTCACAGCAGCTGCAGTCTGGGGTTTCCCCTAATTACCTATAGTTTAGGGACAGAAAGGGAAAGAAAACAGCCCAGGTCCATGGGTTCTGTTAAAAGCCACTCCGCTATCTAATTGGGAGTGATGGCCCAGAAAGCCTGGCCTGAGAAAGTCAGGATGGTCCCACAAAAGCCCAAAGCCAGCCCCACTGAGTAAGAGGTTCAGACAAGCCAGTCTTTGTCCTTTCAACATGAAAGAATGGACTGAAAGGTGTGTGTGCAGCCAGAGGAAGCCACCCAGCTGTGGCCTCCCCAGCATGCCCCAGCTTGTACCCAAGTCCAGGGGGGAGCAACCGCCCCCGCCAAGTTCCCAGCAGGGCCCGGGGAGCCGCCCTGGGAGCCACCTGGCCTTCTGGGATACAGGAGGCCAGCTGGGGCCACACTGCCTGACCTGAAGCACAGAGAACTGCCACCAAAGCCAGGGATTATATATCGCTGCTTGATGAGCCCAACAAGACTCTGAACCATCAGTTAGGACCTTCCTGGAGATCACAGGAGAGAAGAGAAGATGCCATAAGCCCCCTACCCTCACTCTGGGAAAAGGACCCTATTAACTCTGGCTTTGGGACGGGCGGTTTCACACATCCATGCTGACCATATAGTGCTAAGCATGTTATTAAGTGGTTGTCTATCGTTTTTGGTAATCTACATACTTTAAAGAATTGACACAGTGAAACGCAGCCTCCATCTCCCAGCCCTGCCCCCAGGAGAATCCCTCTCTGCAGTTCTCAGGCTTTTTCCTCCCTTTTTTTAACCTATGTCTTGGAGGTAGTTCCAAACAGGGCCTCTTCTTAACAAGTGTCTAAGGAAAATTTAAACTTGTTTTATATTGTTTTGGCATCTCTATCACCCACGGTGACCCTCGTTTCATTATTTGATATTTTTGACCAATAATGGAGGCAGACAATGGCCTCCTTGGGACTCCAGGGCCTTTATCTGGAGCTGGAAGGATTACTGTGAGTCCCCTTCGGAGCCCCAGGTGCCCAGCGGGGGAGGGGTGGCCTTCAAACTTCATTATTTCCAAGTTGACACAGCGCCGTGGTGTTTGGTATCTTGATTTGGGGTTTTCTCAGCAACTTCCACAAGCAGAATAAAAGCGGCTCAGGAAACAGCACTATCAGGGTGTGTTATCGCCAAAACCAAATATTTGATGATCAACCCCGGGGCACCGCCGGGGGTTAGTTTGAGCAAGTTAGACCCAAGTAAGCGCACGGATGCAGAGGGAGCTATCCCGTACCAACTGTAACCCAGCCTCGCATCACTTGGTTGGCTGGGACTCCAGTAGGGAAGAGGATTTCCTAGCCACTCGCTGGCGGCCTCGGCTCCGAGGTCCCCAGCTACCCAATCGCCAAACCCCGTGGTTTGCGCGCCACACGTGATAAACGCTGAAAATGGATTCTGCCTGCCCGGGACCTATCATTAAATATTTAAAATAGAAAACTCGCAATGGCAACGTTCTTCCCCCGGCTCCAGACAAGAGCCCAAAGGTAGGGGGCCCTGCGACTGGAAGAGGAGCCCCGAGGAGCTCCGGGCGCGCGCCGAAGACAGGCGCACCGCAAGGGAACAGGTAGGGCTGGCCCAGGCAGGTAAGGGAAAGGGATGCTCCCGGTGCCAGAGCCAAGTTGGGCTGAGAGGAGCGAAGGAAGGGCGGGAAGGCAGCTGGGCCCACAAGGGCCCTTTAAATCCAGGTAGCGCGGGGCCGCTGTGGCCGGTTCAGCTCACATGACCCAGCCGGGCGCTTTGAACTAAGCCGCGGCCCAGCCAGCACCTCCCGCCCCAACCCGTGGCGGAGACCGCAAAGAGACTCAGGACCGATCCTTCCCTCCCGGTATCCTCCACAAACCCGCTGAGCCGGCAAACCCTACCAGGGACGCACAGAGCTTAGGGTCCACTAAGAACCCAGTGCGAAAATCTCTGGCGGGCAGTGATGCTTTGCAAATGGGAGGTGGACTCGCTGGCTAAGATATACCCCTCCCACGGCCACTCACCGAGGTTGACGAAGCTCATGACCATGTCGGCGTCGGTGAGGAAGTGGCTGTCCTGCAAGCTGGCTAAAGGGGGACCCTGGGTACTGAAGACGGCCTTGTAGGGGTAGGAAAAGCCCTGGCCGTCGGGTCCGCTCTCCTCCACCGCCATGGCGTTGTACAGGTCCAACATGAACATGGGCGCCGAGTTATGCTTTCCCTGGAGGTGCGGGCGCGGGCGATGGGGCAAGCCCAAGATGGACAGGATCTCCCTCTGCATCTCCCGCCGCTCCTGGCTGCGGAGGCGCCGGTGGATGAAGCTCGAGTGCACCTCGTTGTCTAGGCTGAAGTCGGCTAGGGCGGAGCGCAGCAAGAACAGAGGCGCCCAGAGAGCCACGAAGCTGTGTGGCGCCGCGGCGCGCAGCGAGCGCACGTGCATCGCGCCGGCTCTACTACACGCGATCCGGGGCACCGGGGCCCGCGCCGCCCCAGGTGGCAGCGGAGGGGGCAGGGCAGCGGTCCACGACGCGAGGTCACTTGCTGCAGACGAGCTTCGCAGCGGCCTTGCCACGCATGGCCACTCCCCGGCCGGCTGCGCTCTGCCCGGGACACCCCTGTCTTCTGCTTAGCCCTGGCGCGGGGCCCCTCGGCCCGCACTCGCACTCGCCGGGACGCACCGCAGGGTTAGCACAACAGCTCCGGAGAGCTAGCGAAAGAGCGAGGAGGCGGGCCGGGATGGGAGGAGCAGCAGCTTTGCAGACCTTCGAGTCCGGAGAGCGAGTGCCGGGGAAGCGGCTGGGCGCCGAGCGAGCCCTCGCTCCCTCCTCTCGCTCGGGTAGCGCCTAGGCCTGCGGGCACCGGCGACAAACCACCTTCTGACTTCCCGCGCCCAGAACAGGAGCCCCGGGTCGTTTCTCCAGCCCTGCGCGCCCCGGATTCCCCTCCAGCCGCCTCGGGAGCCCCGGAGTGGTGCGCGCTGGGGCCGGGTAGGAGAAGGGGGAGGAGGAGCGGGAAGATCGACCTCCCCGCCCCTCCCGCTCCCGCGGCCTCCCACCTGCGCCCAGCCCCGCCCTCCCCAAGCCTGGCCCAATGGCTTCATTCATTCCTCCCAGGGCGCTCTACAAATATTTACCGAGTGCCCACCAAGTGTCCGGTACCTGGTCGGACGCTGCAGGGGTGCGGAGAGAGGAATCCTAGGCGGCCCTACCCTCTCCGGACTCGCACTTGGAGGTGACTAAAGTGAGACCTGTGGCACCTTCAGGCAGTGGTGGAAAGTACCGGGAAGAGAGCGCGGGGATCCCAGCAGGCTCCCCGGAGGTGGCCATCCTTGAACCGGGCTCATCTCTCTTTCTCCCGAAAACTCCATTTGCTCCCGTCATGCAGACCCCAACCACACACCCACTCGGCTGCCAGCTCTGCTGCCCTGGCCATCCTCCTCAGGGGACGTTCTCTCCCCGCCCTTCCCCCCTCAGGTGCCACTTCCTCTGGGAACCTTCCAGGACAGGCGGAGATAATGTGGAGATAAGGCTGTTTCCTCCTACAGACAGTACTTTTATTTTCTGCACTTCGCACCTCGAAACGCACGCGCGCGCGCACACACAAACACACACCCCGAATCTTTATTTACACAGTCCGGGGTCACCCCCAGCCCCCATCCCATTCCCCAAGTCCAGCACCCTGAGCGTTCAGATTTGGCTTCTAGGCTTTTTTTACCCTAGTATTTTGAACCCAGAACCGGGGTAATCCCTGATGTTGCAACTCTGTGGAGTGCATAAGCAAAATTTGGGACTAGAGAGTGCTCCCACCCTCTCCTCGAGGGGGAGGAGGAGTTCCACCCACCCCTTATCGTGACGTCCTCACGCAAGCCCCTTAGTCCCTCAAAGTCAGACACCAACTCCCAGCCCCAGGCAAGGTTGAGGAGTAGGCAGCTAGTCTTTGTACCTAAATACATGGCCCGGAGACTGTTCAGGAGACCTCCCGACTGCATTTTCCTATTCCCAAAGGATCAGCCGCCCTCTCCTCACACCAGAAAAGCCCCCTACACTCGACCTCTGGGGCTTTCAGTGGATTGCTGCTCTTTGCCGCCTCAGTTTCCTTATCTGGAAAAATAGGAGCAGAACAGCTTTCACCCAGAGTGACCGGGTGGGGGTGGGGGGGTCTGTGGAATGGCAGGCTGCCCTGCTCTCTGGAGGGTGGGCTTGAGAGGACCCACGGAAGTGTGAGGTTAAGAGTGAACTGGGGGGGGGGGCTGGAGAGATGGCTCAGCGGTTAAGAGCATTGCCTGCTCTTCCAAAGGTCCTGAGTTCAATTCCCGGCAACCACATGGTGGCTCATAACCATCTACAATGAGGACTTCTGGCCTGTAGGCATACACACAGACAGAATATTGTATACATAATAAATGAATAAATATTTTTTAAAAAAGTGAACTGGGTATTGGGCATTGGGTAGGGGCCCCTGTTGGAGTCCTAGGGTGAGAAGCGACAGCCTGGTGAGAAAGCCTCTTAGAACAGAGGAGACTCCTCGTGGGGATTTTGGACTACATGGCTTCCTGAGGCCTGCAGGATTTTAGACAACAAAACAGGCCCACAGGTCTTAGCCCAGGCTGTGGATACCTCCAGTACTGAGTCCCTAGCCAGCAGATACCAGAGAGGTTCCTCCCTGGACCTGCTTTGCCTTGCAAACTGAGGCCATGCCGGCTGTGAGCTGGTGTCACACCTCTGGTCACCATGTTGCAGTTCTTGATAATGAATAAACAAAAGGGCCCTACTTTCACTTCAGAATACCCTGTGGCAGCTTGGATGCCACAGATAGGGCCAGGGAGGAGGATATAACAGGGAGGGAGCCAGCATGGTGACCTCCATGACGAACTGGTTCTCAGGCCTCTGGAAACAACAGGGACCCACAGTAAGGTCTGGGAACCGGAAAAGAGCCGCCCTTTCCTTCCCCCTAGAAAGCCCCAAAGTCAGGCGGAGGAGGCACCCAAAAGAGTAGAGACAGGACATCTGGCTGGCCTTTGGGCAGAGAAGGACATCTGACCTACGAGCTGCAGGGCAGGTGACAGGAAAGCCACCGCATCCACTGTCCATAGCACAATACACAAGCAAGACCCGGGTCCCCGCCAAGAGAGTGGGCCACCCAAGAGAGGTGAGAGGTGAGACACAGCTCCTGAAGGAGAGACTTTCCTGGGAGAGGCGTCAAGAAGAGGAGCCCAACCAGCGGTGCCCACAGAGCAGAAAGGAGAACTAGGCTAGCCCACAGAGCAGAAAGGAGAACTAGGCTAGCCTCAGCCCCTCCCGAGGCCTCTGTCAAGACCCCACGGGCACTGTGCTGATCCCATCTTCAGCTTCAGTGCAGGAAGTGAATTCCTTCCAAAGTCTAGGATGACATCAAGTTAAGATGTACTGCTCAGGCCGGGCGGTGGTAGCACACACCTTTAATCCCAGCACTCGGGAGGCAGAGGCAGGTAGATCTTTGTGAGTTCGAGGCCAGCCTGGTCTACAAAAGCCAGTTCCAGGACAGGCTCCAAAGCTACAGAGAAGCCTTGTCTTGGGGAAAAAAAAAAAAAAAAGTACTGCTCTAGGAAGCCAATCCTTGGCTCCATCTTTAGGAGCATCTCCCTAGCAAGCTTTGTAGCGGGAAACGGACAGAAGCATTCCTTGAGCACCCAGGCCATCCCAGGAAAGTCTTTAGGGATGCTTAGGGACAGCCATGTGGGGAGGAAGTGACAGCCTGGGTTCAGTGACAGTGAAACTAGCCAGGCCCTGCCTTAGTTTCCCAGTCTATAAAATGGAGACTAGGAGCTTGTGACTCCTAAGGTTGCTTGAAGATTCACAAGTGCCCCTCAGGCAAGGGGACCTGCCAGGTGCCTGGGGTACAGAAGACATCCATGTTAAAAGTTTGTTGCCATCCTAGTGAGTCTGAAAACCCACCTAGAGGAAGCTCCTGGAGGATTGAGACAGCCCGGAGCAAAGAGCAAAGGTGTGAGAGGAAAGGAGGCCCAGCCAGGGCTAAGGCTCATGAATCCCAGTCCCCTGCCAGCTTCTTATTGTCCCCCAGCCCCCATCCCAGGCCAGCCTGGGCCCTGACCCACACCAGCCCCGCCCCCACCCGGCCTGGGCACCCAGCACAGGCTCCAGGATGTAATGTGATCCCCACAGACTGCTCCACACCTGGGCCACCTGGGCCTGGAATGGAGGGGTGTCGCTGTGTCTGGAGACTGCTCCCTCCAGCCAGTCTCCCAGTGCTGGGCAAGGAGCTCTCCCCTGTTTGCATGTCAGTCACACCCTGCAGAGGTGATTTTGATCCCAACAGCATATATGTCTCCAAGGCTATAAAAAAAAAAGAAAAGAAAAGAATTCTGCTGATGTATACATTGCAGAGCAAGGTGGGACCGCATCTTCAACTGCAGAGTCTAATTCCATCCGCCTGGAGAGTGGGAACTGAGCCAACCTAGGGGTACCTTGCAAGGCTAAGGCCTACAGTCAGTTCCCTCTGCCCCCACCCAACCTGGTCAAGGCCAGATGACTTAGATCTCAGACCGGGATCAAAAGCAAGCTCTCTCCACCCCCACAAACCTGCCTCTCTCTCTCTCTCTCTCTCTCTCTCTCTCTCTCTCTCTCTCTCTCTCTCTCT
>JAQHUG010000040.1:9558955-9570131 GCA_028555095.1 Dicrostonyx torquatus
TCTCTCTCTCTCTCTCTCTCACACACACACACACTCCTGTGTGCCTAGTACACCACCCCACAGGGGAACTTATTTCTGCACGTCTTCCATGCCTTTCTTCCTGGCAAACTTCTCTCTGCAGCAGCCCTCCTGTGTCCACGCCTCCTGCGTCTTCTTTGCAGACTTACACCGGAACAAGAAGCTGGGTATCCACCCATCAGTCCATCTTGGCACTGCACTTAGTGGCCAAGAGACCCCAATTCCGGGGACAATGAGGCAGGAGGACTGCTTGATCGAGGCCAGGCTGGGCTACACAGAGCCTGTGGCCAGAAAGAAGAAAAGTGGGCTGGGAAGAGAGCGCAGTCAGGAAAGGCGCTTCCCTGTCAAGTGTGAGGAGAGCAATCCCCAGCATTTACACAGGGGGCCCTCGCTGCTCACTGCTCAGCCTGACAGCCTAGCCCGTCTGTGAACTCCAGCTTCCCTTGGGAACCCCGACAGACACAAAGTGGAGAGCTCCTGAGGGATGTACCCGAGCTTGGCCTTTGGCCTTTACACATAAAAGCAGTTGCCACACAGTGGGGGGGGGGGAGAAAAGAAGAAAATATGGAAAAAAGAAAGGAAGAAAAAGAAAAAAGGATGGAAGAGGGGTGAAAAACGTCCCATTGACACACAGGTCGTGGAGCCACACTGCCAGACAGACCGCACCACCATCAAGCACACAGGAGCTGTGATGATTTCTAGGGTTTGGCAATCAATGGGCCCCTCCCCCGCAATGTGGGAGGTGGGGTAGGAGGGTACTTTCTTCCGACCATCATGGCTGCCCTTCTTTCCTCTGGAGAAAGACCAGTTTGGCAATGGGCATTGGTTCTGCTTTAGAGGGAGCCCTTTCCTCTCCTTCCAGAAGGCGACAGGGAACCCCTGACCCACAGGACACATTTGCTTCAGGGGTGGCACCTGTTAAGACAACATTGCCTCATGCTTCGATCTCCACATGCAACAGAAGACTGAGAGTCAGTGATGGAACAGGATCCAGAGACACACTGGGGGCGGGCCTAGGCACACTGCCAGGATTTCAGGATAGAACTCACTCCATCTGCAAGCACCATTTCTGGTAGCGGGGTGCTGGAATCTGCCAGTGTGGGCCGGGGAAGCAGCTGGACTCTGCCCCCATACCATTCCCAGGCTTGGCAGCTGCTACTGTCTGTGGACTCTCCACGGACGACCAAACACTCTTTCCTAAGCGATGGCTAAGGCACCCAAGGCTGCAGACCAAAAATTGCATGCCTGGCGGTTAGGTACTTTCTCAGTTAACGGTCCACCTTTCCCAACCACCTGCACCATGTTTCCTAGTGATGTACTCAGTCTACACACCAGAAGGGAGAGCTAAGATCAGCTGCTAGGAACCTGCCCAATGCTGTCAATCAGAGCTCTAATGCAGGTGGTCTAGGCTTAAACACTGGGGCATCCCAGAACAGGGACTTGCCCCAGGCATCTCCAAATACTGGCGGGAGTCTTGCCCATAGGAGTGCCCACTATTGGACCACTGTAGCATGATGCCCACAGCATCTTGGGACCTGTGGTTTTTTGTTGTTGTTGTTTTTCCTGCTTCCTTCAAAGCAGAAACAATGTATCCCAGTGCCACAGCAAACACTGAGAAACCAGCATGAGCCCCACTGGGCCAGAGGATGCTTGCACCACACCCTTCCTGGCTTCCATGAAGGAAGCTGTGCGCTCGCAGGTGCAGGGCTGGGACAAGTAACCTTTAGACAGTAAGGAGGGAAGGAGCCAGCATGAACTGGGGCCCTCAAAACCATCCCAAACTTGACTCCTAAGTCACCAGACAGCTCTGATCTCTAAGGGAAACCGGGACCAAGTTTACATAGGACAATTCTCATGTCTATTTGCTGACACGCACATTGTTCTTAAATTGTTTTATTACATTCGCTTATTTTACACGTGCACACACATGCAACCACATGTGCCACGCATGTATAAAGAGGCGGGAGGGCAGCTTGCAGTAGTCGATCGATCCCCTCCTACCATGTATGTTACATGGTCATCAGACTTGGCAGCAAGTGCCCTTATTCGCCGAGTCTTCTCACCACCCTCCACTTTGGTTTTGAGTTTGGGACAAAAAAAAAAAAAGAAAGATTCAGGGATCTGTTTCTGGGAGTCCAGCTTGCCCTGGCCTCATAGAAGGGACTGCTAGGTTTGGGTCAAAATTTCCCAGCTTAAGCCGTTGTGTGAGGAGCTCTGCCTCAGTAGCAAAGCCCTGGAAATCTGGGTTTCGGCGTCTTCCTCTCAGACCAGGAGAGAGGCAGCTGTGGCTCTGATTCAGGAGCCTTTGCCAAGCTGGGGTTATAATCTGCACTCAGGCATGCAGTCACCACCTGACACAGGACCCTCTCTGGGAGATGGGTCAGTGGGTTAAAACTGTCCGCTGTGTAAGCAAGAGAGACGCAGTTCAGATCCCAGCATCCACGTAGAAAGCCAGCACTGGGGAGGAGTGGAGACAGGAGGATTCCTGGGACTTGCTGGCTGCCAGCCTAGCTCCAGGCTCAGTGAGAGACCCTGTGCCTCAGGGTTATTGGATGGAGCATGATAGACCTCTGTCACACACACAGGTGCGTGAGCACACATGTGCACATACACAGAGACACACACATACAGAAACGGTGTGATCTCTTCTCACTCTGTGGGTTTTGCTATCCTTACCTAAGCCTGTTTTAAGTACCTCAGTCCTGACTCATGGGAGAAAGCCAATATGGGAAGATTAGCAGTTCCGGGAGGGTCTTAAACTGCATGCAAAGCCTCCTAAGAACTAGATTAAGGGCACGGCTTCCCGTGTCAAAGCACCGAACTCCAGCTCTAACCTTACATGGGGTTGTTGGCTTTCCCGTCCCACAGACGAGGCAGAAAGACAACGTGTGGCCGTGAGCAGTGAGGCCAGCCTTGGAGTCCAGGAATACCTGCTACCGAAAGTCCTGTTTCAGCCGCATAGTCGCTACCATGGAGCTGGAACAAGGCGCAGATTCCACCGTGCCCGTGACTCTAACCGTTGCTTAGAGCTGTCAGATTTGGCAAATTAAAATCAAGATTTAGGAAGATGGGATTTTTCTTCATTTGTGTTTTCCACCACCCCAAATGTGTAGTTTGTTGTCTATTGCCTTCTTCCCTTTGCGGAAATACAGACAGTAGGGTGGGGTTGCAGAGATGGTGAGGCAGTTCTCAGCAGGTTCTGCTCTTGCAGAACTCAAGTTTGGTTCCAAGCACCCATGTGGGAGTGGATCATAACCTCCGTTGACTCCAGCTCCAGGAGTCTGACTCCCTCTCCTGGCCTCCAAGGGGACTGCACTCAGGTACACATATCCACACAGAGGCACACACACATACACACACACACATACACAGAAACACACAGAGAGAAACAGAGAAACATACACACATGCACACACACATTTAAAAATAAAGTATTTTAAGATGCAGGCATTGGTTCTGTTCTGATCTATTCACATGTCTAAGGGCCAGAATGGTATCTGAAATGTACGTGGTACTCAGTGATGGGTGGATGGATGGATGGACGGACGGACAGATGGACCGATGGATGGATGAGAAAGCTTTCAGAGAGAACTGTGGTCTGGCTGGAATGACACCTGACTCAGAATCTGGAGCCAGAACTCAGTCACCTGCCAAGTGACGACAGACATGCCTCTGGTCCCTCCTTCAGCAGCGCTCAGCTGACAAGTCCTTATCATGGACTTCCAGGTGACAGAAGATTCTAGATGGAGCCCTCATTCAGCAACAGCAGCTCCCTCCATTTTTCCTGCCCAAGTCATGTCCCACAGCCGTACCCAGGGACACAGCCCTGAGCTGTCCCAACTGTGAGCGTGAGGTTGCTCACCCCAGCATTTCTGCAGACAGGCTGCACTGCCCATCATGAAAGCAGACCCAGGGAACACAGTAGAAACAGCAGCTGTCAGCGATGAGCTCCTGGCATGACCCTCATCACCTCTGAACTCCTTCTCACTTATCCAAACAGACGCCATTTGTATACTCTACCCAGGAGGAAACTGAGGCTCAGAAAAGATTAAGCAGTCTGCTCAGGGGCTACAGACTGTGAACCCAGCCAACCTAAGTGAAGCCCCAGCCGTGTTTTTGATCATCGGTTTCTTTGTGATAGCGCCACCTACTGTGGACGTGTGAAATGACTGTGTAAAATCCTGCGGGCCAGGGCGGGCTGACTGTAAATGGACCCCAGCAACACTTGTACCTCTCCAGCCAGTCACCATCCGAGTTGGTCAGAGTAGCAAACGAGGCTGCTTTAAGCATGACAACTGTGTGTACTTCTCGGATTTACTCCTTTCTGTGAAAACTGTGGGAAGCTGTAGCAGGCAGAGCCAGCATGGCCTCGAGTCACAAGTGGGGCCCAGGGCTGTGTGTGAGGTGATGAGCGCCCTACACTTTAGCATCACCACAGTGATGGTGAGGATGACGACCTGCAGGCTTACACAGTGCTCACTCTGGTCAACGTTACCAGACACTCTCTGCATTCTTATTCATTCACTGATGCATTGGTGTGTATGCATCAATTTCCCACAGCAGCAGCCGTGGAGAGACATCCGACGGCCTTTGTGTTTTAGCTGGTGGAGAGAAAAGAGGAACAGGAGTGAGTGACAGGACCCAATATGGTAGCATGCGTCTTTAATCCCTGCACTCGCGAGGCAGAGGCAGGCCGGTCTCTGTGAGCTCAAGGCCAGCCTGGGCTATAGCTGTATAGTGAGTCCCAGGACAGCCATAGCCATACAGAGAGACCGGCTCTCAACCCCCACTTCCTGTAAAATGCAGTGATAGGCAAGAGTCAAGCAAGGAACTGAGAGCAAAACAGGGGGAGGCTCTCAGAGGAAGGACTTCTGGAAAGTCGGGTGTGAGATGAAGGGGGAAGGGTATTGTTGGTTCAGGGAACATCAGGTGCAAAGTGAGCATCAAGAGTTAATGAACTGGCCGGGCAGTGGTGGCGCATGCCTTTAATCCCAGCACTCGGGAGGCAGAGGCAGGCGGATCTCTGTGAGTTCGAGACCAGCCTGGTCTACAAGAGCTAGTTCCAGCACAGGCGCCAAAGCCACAGAGAAACCCTATCTCAAAAAATAAAAACAAAACAAAACAAAAAAAAAAGAGTTAATGAACTAACTGACCCAGACTCATTGTCCCCCAGCCCTGGTCCAGCCTCTTCCATCTGTCTGCATTCTCCTGCCTTGCTTACCTGGTGGCTGGAATCAGTCAGTACTGACTTCCTGCTGCCAAAAGAACTCAGCACAGACCCCTGCCAACTCCTTCCCAAGGAACAGAGTCCACACAGTGCACTATTGGGTCCTCATCTGCTAGTCCTGGCCAAAGAGGTAGGCAGACCCCTCCCCAGGCTGTTCTCTGCCCCAGCCTGCTCCCAGGGCGGGCTGTCTGTTCATCCACAAGCATCCAGAGACAGAAGCTGGCATGGTGCCAGACACCAAAGAGTTTGTCACATCGGACCCTTCTCTGCTATGGCTGCTAAGCTGTCAGACACCAAGGAAGGACTGAGCCCAACTACCCAACCCAGTGGAAGTGGTAGAAGTCAGTGGCTTCCTGTGGCCCTCAGTGTCTCTGGCACTGTGGCCTTGATTTTGTTTTGATGGGGTAAAACCCTTTGATTCTGAAATGCCATGTGGGAATTTTCTGGGGAGATCAGGGCAGGGGAAGCAGGGGGAGGGACAGAGAAACAAAAGGCTGATTTTCGGGGCTTCAAAAGCCTTGTTATAACCAGAAAATTTAATTTCCAGACATTTGGTTCTTTTATTCTCATCTTTGAAGAAAGCAGGAGATCAACAGAGGGCGGCCGTCCCGCGCCCCAGGCTCGGTGCATGCTGGAGGCATCTGGGCCTCAGACACCCTGGTCTCGGAATGGAGGGGTAAAGAAGCTGAGCAGATAAAACCGGCCTGTGGTGGAGGAGCGGGCCCGGTTCCCAGCAGGGTTTTTATAGAGAAAACAACATGACCAGACTCAGAAGACATGCCGTGAAAAGAACCACGTGTGAACACCAGAGTCCCTGCTCAGGAGCAAGCTGCACCCAGCAAGGACAGGCCCAAGAATTCAGAGGTGTGTGCATCTGCCTTCGGGCTGCCACCTGGGAGCCTCTGGAGTTTCTGGGTTTGGGTCCTTCGTTTGAGGCAGAGTCTCACTGTGGAACCTAGCTAGGCTTCGACTCATGGCAATCCTCCTGTCTCAACCTTCCTGGTGAGTTTCAAGTTACGTGTTCGGCCTTCGCCATGAAACAGTCCATCATCAAAAGGAAAGAACTTTTTCTCCTGTAAGGTTAGGAGGTGACAGTGTCTAAAAAGTCAATGGGCTTGAAGAGTCTCTGTCTCTAACCGTGGGGAAAGGGGTGTTGTGTTTCTGAAATGGTCTGGGGTGTTTTGAGGTGTGGGAACAGAACCCAGGGTTTCAAACATCCTGATCAAGTGAAACTCCACTAGGTCCCGCCCCTCAGTGGGGGCTTCTAGACAGATACCCCACCACCGAGCCATTGCCCTCAGTCTAGGTCTATGTGAGGGGATGGGCACACGAATGCAGGAGCCCAAGCAGGCCAGAAGAGGGCAGCAGATTCCCTGGAGCTGGAGTTACAGGCAGTTGTATGCTGCCTGACATGGGTGCTGAGAACCAAACTCTGGTCCTCCAAAAGATTAGCACATGCTCCTAACCCCTGAGCATATCTCCAGCCCTCTCCATGGGCTTGAATCTTTCTTTTCTAGAGTCCATCCAACCTGGTAGGACAAACATTTATTGAGTACCACTGTGTGACTAGCACTTTCCAAGAGTCTGGGAGGGCATGGCAAGGAACACATTTCCTGACACAGAGACCTCTTACCAAGTGACACAGAGCAGAGTTTCAGAGGGGACAGAACCACCTTAACATCAGCCAGGAAGAGCTGCTGGAGGAGGGAAATCTGAGAAATCAATCTGTTGGGTAGACGTATGATCCAGATCAAGGAAATGACAGGCTCAAAGGTCCTGGGGCAGAGCAGATGTGTGTGTGTGTGTGTGTGTGTGTGTGTTTACATAGCAACCAGAGGGTTCCAGTGACTGGGAGACCAAGATGGAGAATTAAAATCCTGACTCCAAAGATACACCATGGAGGAGTTGCAGGCCATGGATCCCCCAGATTCTAAGGCAGGTCCTGACCAGTCCCACCTCCTGGCATTCCTGCAACCTCCCTCACATTCAACTACAAGCAGAACCTGCTATGTAGCAAACTCGTGGGTCATTTTACCTCGGCCTCCTACCAGTCAATGGCCTGGTAGCTTTTCTGTGATTACACCTAGCTATAACTTTCTTCTGTGGGGCTGTGCTGGTGACCCAAATGACCAGGAGCTCAGGGTAGCCTCTGGCCCCCAGTCAGCAAAGGACAGTGAGCCTGGGCAGCCATGTTCCTTAGTGGAAACCTCAGTAAGAATTTAGCCCTGGCTGTGCCCTGATGACCCTATAAGAAGAGCCATGGAGCCACACCCAAGCCCACCCAAGACCCCACAGGGTCTGTGACAACTTTGTTACATAGCTGTAGATAGGAGGGAGGACTCTAGAAGCATGTGGAGGGGCCAGGAGAGCACATAGCAAGGCAGGAGCTGAAAGAGATTGTGGAAGTCATAGGAGCTACAGGGTGTAGATGGTGTTGCCATAGACCTGGTGTCCGAGGCGGCCGTGATTAGGGCTGGAGTCTGTATTCCTGAGGGTGGAGCTCAAGGTTCTCAGATGGATCTCCTGCATCAGGGAGGAAGACAGGGAAGTGCTACGGCAGCCTGAGCAATGGTGTGGGTGGAGGCCTAGGAGTGGGCAGGGACATCATCAAGGGTAATGCCAGGCGTGGTGGTTCAAGTCTATAATCCCAGCACGTTAGGAGGCCGAGGTAAAATGACCCACGAGTTTGCTACATAGCAGGTTCTTGGGATGTAGAGTAAGAACCAGTCTCAACAGCAGAAAGTGTCCAGGTCACCAAGTTTAGGGGTTATGGCCTGAAAGGTTGAGGTATTTGACTATGGGGCCTGCAGGCAGCATGTCTTCACCACCAGACCCAGGTGCCCTCTGAGAACCGTGGGGAGGGGGGCTGAGGCACCAGCACAGTCTCAGGAGCTCCTTGGCAGCCACCAGGAGTCTGTTGAAGCCACCTGCCCAATGCACCCTCCTCGGCACTTCCTCCTCATACTCTAACTTATCCCCTTAAGGTCACGAGAGGAGGCCAGAGCTCTAGACACCGAGGGGAGGGAGGGGGACTAGATTGTCTTTTGCTGGAAATAAAGTCTCTCTCAGATGTGTCTTTCATTTGTCCGAGCAGGTCACACAGCCATCCTAGCGGCAAGGGTCCAGGGAAGGGACGCTCCATGGGTAGGTAGTTCAGTTGCTGCCTTGAGAAGCTCACTCTACTGGCACAGAAAGCTCTATCCTAAACTGGTGGGGGATAATTGTGTATTCTGTCAATCATGTTTTAAATAAATGCTGATTGGCCAGGCAGAAAGCATAGGCGGGAAAACCAGTCAGGAAGTAGAGGTGAGAACAGGAGAATTCTGGGAAGCAGGGTATTCCTGCACAGTCCATCTAAGAAGCAGGATGTAAGCTGTCCCGCTGAGAAAAGGTACCAGCCATGTGGCTAACATAGATGAGAACAATGGGTTAATATAAGTTAAAAGAGCTAGTAAGAAGACTGAGCTAATGGGCCGATCAGTTTATAATCTTATGGAGACCTCTGTGTGATTTTCTTTGGGGCTTGCCGGCTGTGGGGTACCGGGCAGAACACAAACCCCAACGAGCAGGCCTTTAATGCTACACTAAACCCCTACAAGCCTGTAACAGGTGTCATGTGCACCAGAGCACAGAGGGAGAGAAGTGGCCACAATCCTGGCACGCAGAAAAGAATGCAGAAAACAAACAAAACAAAACAAAAAACCATGGCATTTTAGTTAGGGTTTCTATTGCTGTAGTGAATAGCCAAAAGCAGCGTGGGGAGGAAAGGGCTTATTTTGCTTACACTTCCACACCACTGTCCACCTCTGAAGCCAGTCCTGGCAGGAACTCAAACAGGGCAGGAACGTGAAGGCAGAAGCTGATACAGAGCCCACGGAGGGGTGCTGCTTACTGGCTTGCTCCTCATGACTTGCTCAGACTGCTTTCTTATACCATCTAGGACCATCTGCCTAGAGGATGGCACCACCCACAGTGAGCTAGGCCCTCCCACATCAGTCACTAATTAAAATGATACTGCACAGACCTGCCTACAGACCAAGCCTACGAAGGTATTTTCACAATTGAGAGTCTCTCTTCCGAATGGTTCTAGCTTGTGTCAAATTAACCAGAAAAGGGGTGGGACGGTACACACAGAGACCTGGATGACCTTTTTCAGCTCCTTGTCTGGTTCCCATCTACTCACTAAGTCAAAGGGGGGAAATCAGGTGATGAAATATACCCAGGGCCCAAGAGATGGCTCAGTGGGTAAAGCGCTTGCCACGCAAGCATGAAGTCCTAGGTTTGAATTCCCATATGTGAAAGCATATGAAGTTGCGTGTGCAGTAGCATAGAGTCCACATCCCAGCATTCCTACAGCAATAGGAGTGCTCTAGCAGTGTCCTGGAGACTGGCTAATCCCCAGAGGCTCTCCAGCAGTGTGTGGGAAATCCTGTCTCTGATGAGGTGGAAAGCAACAACTGCCGTCTAAGGCTTTCTTTTGACCTGCACATGTGTGTGACCACACTCATATACAAGAACACACATACGATCAATAATAAAATAAATTCCAGGGCTGGAGAGATGGCTCACAGGTTAAGAGCACTGACTCTTCTTCCAGAGGTCCTGAGTTCAATTCCCAGCAACCACATGGTGGCTCACAACCATCTGTAATGAGATCTGGTGCCCTCTTCTGGCCAGCAAGCATATAGACAGACAGAACATTGTATACATAATAAATAAATCTTTTTAAAAAAATAAAAATAAAATAAATTCCATGCTAAAACACATAGTGCCTGGATAAGTTTAAAAAAAAAAGTCTCTTCTGGTATTGACAATCTTGAGTGTCTCTGGTTGACTGTTAGCCCATCACTGGGCTCAGCATTTGAGTCAAGGCTGCATTTGGCTGTGACAGAGACCTCCACATGGTGACTGACCAAACAAGAACATGATAGGTTTGATCTGGGGTTTATTTTTGTTTATGTTTTACAGGAAGGAAGTCCAATATAGTCAATGCAGGTTCTCAACCAATATTGTAAGTGCCCCCGCTTCACAAGCTCCCTGCTCTGCTGCTCCTGGCCTGTGGATTTGTGGTACAGCTGCTCCAGTTCCGGGCGACACATTGGCCTTCCGGGTAGAGTGACTAGAAGAAGGAAAGGCACGAAGCACAGCCAGCTGAGTCCATCCTGAACTCGTAGGACAGTGATAGCCCTTTCTGATGTTGTCATATCTCATCCTCCCATTTCCTCAGCTAGCACAGGATAGCTGCAAGAGAGTCTAGTGGAAAGGGAAGACCGAAGGAGGAAGCAGCTGCAGCAGCCACACATCCCAGCCTTAGACCAGCACATCGTCCAATGTCCTCAGGAGGTACAGTGAGCCTGTGTCACTGCATCTGGACCCTACAAGCTGTGGGCTGAGAGTCAGACAAGGTGCCCATTTTAAGTACGACATGTTACTGACATATGGTGTTCCTTGCGTATTATCTATGGTGACCTGGTTTGCTATGGCGGTCGGTGATACGATGGAGAGCTCCCATGATCCACAGAATCTAAACCCTTGTACAGCCTGACCCTCTAGAGAGAGTGCTCACCTTTGGCAAGTCCCTGCTGCTTGGAGTGTATTGGTGGACCAGCAGCAGAGACTCATGGACTTGAATGGCTTTGTCAGGCCATCCTGCTTTGCCCCATTCTCTATAGAATATGCAGGCTCCCCTTGAAGTGGAGCTGCTGCTGCTGATGATGATGGAGGCCGATGATGATGATGACATGGGAATTCTGTATCCTGTAGGATGGTCTCCCTTATTGCCTCACAGGAAGTGTGCCCTAAAGAAGGAGCCTCTGAACCCTCCTGGGAAAGAAGCCAGACTCATTAGTGCATCCAACACAGAAGGCTGAGGCAGGACCATCACAGGACTAGGGCTAGCCTGGGCAACTTAATAAGACTGTCTTGCCCGGC
>JAQHUG010000040.1:9608731-9628173 GCA_028555095.1 Dicrostonyx torquatus
CTTGTGCAGAGACATAGACACATAGGCAACTGTCAGTGTGGGCAAAAAGAGTTTATTATTTCTGCTCAGAAACTAGTTTGAATCTTAAAAGCTAGCCAGCAAGGCCTGCAGTCATGTGGTTCTGGGGTCGACCTCAGCATCCCCATTATGCACCTCTGGGGTCAACCCCAGCATCCCGTCATGCACCTTGATTCAAACCACCTTGCTCCAGTGTTTCATCTCACCCCACTATCTCCTTTTCGGTCCCGGGAATCAAGGATCTTGCCTCGGATCTGGCCTGGGAAATCTGCCTTCTGTTCTACAAGGATCAGAGGGAACAGAACAAGAAATGGCTAACCCAGAGGAAGCCATATTCACTCTCTAACTCCTTAAGAAGGAAATCCCATTTTCAGATAAACAACTTATTTTATATTTTAAAGGATTCCTTTCTTTTTAAAAATGTCTTTATTTCTTTTTGTGTGTGTACCACATGCGTGCAGGAACCCACAGAGGCCAGAAGGCATGAGGTCCCATGGAACTGGAGTTATAGGCAGTCATGGGTTACCGGATGTGGGTTCTAAGGGCTGAACCTAGACTTTCTGCAAACGCATTACTGTTTTATTTTTTATTTATTTGTTTGTTTTTTTGAGACATGTTTTTTCTGTAGCTTGGGAGTCTGTCCTGGAACTAGCTCTTGTAGACCAGGCTGGCTTTGAACTCAGAGATCCGCCTGCCTCTGCCTCCCGAGTGCTGGGATTAAAGGTGTGTGCCGCCACCACCACCACCACCCTGTTTCACTAAGGTTCTCAACTGCTGAGCTGTCTCTCCAGCCCCAGCAACAACTTTTTAAATAAAGGCAAGTCCTAAACATTATTTGGACGATAGTAAAACCTTTAATCCGAGCACTCAGGAGACAGAGGCAGATGGAGATGAGGTGGCGCAGAGGCGGGGATCCGGGCAGGCAGGCGAGAGTACTCCCACTCACTCTTATCCCCAGAACCACGAATATTATCTCCCTCAAAGGGTTCACAAATGTTACTCCTCCTAAGTTATCAGGCCGACTCGGCCCCGCTGGTCCCCAATGCTCCTAGATCCTGATTCTTCATATCCTCTGGAAGGGCCCCTGCGCCTACAAGGCTTGTGCGCCTGCGCACTCCGCTTAGCGGGTCGCCCCAGGGGGGGGTCGTGATGCTGTGCGCATGCGCGTGGTCAGAGTGCAATCCGGCCGTGCCCGCCATCATGGCATTCGTGCCCACGGGGCCTGAGGCCTCGTTCTTCGACGCCCTGGATAGGCACCGGGCTTCCCTGCTGGCCGTGGTGAAGCAAGGCGCAGGGGAGGCCCCTGCCAGGGTGACCCGCGTGGTCTCTAGGTACAGCCGCTCGGCAGGCGAGGGCAGGCCGGGAAGGAGGAGAATGCGGGCCGCGCAGGAGCGCCGGACCGGCCCTCCACAGGGCTCCCTGCCGTTAGCTCTCGTCTCCACTTCCAAAACACCCGGTGACAGCGTCCGTATGCACACCGGCTGATTTCTAGAATGTTCCAGCATCCTCTAGCCTAGTTCCCAGGTTTCTCAATATCCTTTCTAGTCAGAGAGGCTGAGATTTTATTTGGCTTTATTTTATTTTTGGTTTTTCGAGACGGTTTCTCTGTGGCTTTGGAGCCTGCGCTGGAACTAGCTCTTGTAGACCAGGCTGGTCTCGAACTCACAGAGATCCGCCTGCCTCTGCCTCCTGAGTGCTGGGATTAAAGGCGTGTGCCACCACCGCCCGGCAGGCTTTATGTTTTATCTTTGAAAAACGTGGGGCTTTTGTTTTTGTTTTTATGAAATTCGGGCGCGGTGGTGCGTGCCTTTTTAATCCTAGCCCTCTCAGGATGCAGAGGCAGGCGGATCTCTGTGAGGTCGAGGCCAGCCTGGTCTACAGAGCGAGTTCCAGGACAGCCAAGGCTGTTACACAGAGAAACCCTGTCTCGACAAACCAAACACAATTGCGAAATTATAAATTTGGGGGTTTTGGATGAGGAATAAGAAGAGGGAGGAGAAAAATGCAAAAGTGTTTGCTCTCTAGTGGGTTTCGCTGCTAGAGCAAGGATATCAATCCGTTAAGTGGTTTACAGCCGTCATTTTTCTTGACCTGCAGGAAACAGATGAACGGGTTCTAAGGGGTTTATTTAAAATCAGCGGCTCCTCCAGTGCCCGAGGTGACCTTAAATGCAGAAAATGCGGTAGTATGGCACACAGCTTCCCTGTCCTTTCTCTCCGCTGCCATCGCTTTGCATCTTAGACACATTACTTTTGTTTTTAAGCCCAAACCAGCTACCCCAAACCCCACAAGCAAACCAATTTTACAAAAGGAATTAGTTTGTGGGGGAATTGAGGAGATTGCGGGAATCCTTATTGACAACAAAGATGTGGACTGATCTCACTATACCTTAAATTTGTTTTCAGTATTTTTTCTCAAACTGCCCCGAGCTTTGAAAAAAATAGCAAGTCATTAGTCTTTACTGTATTAGAACATGCTAAATGTTTTAAAACTCTATTTTCTGATCTATTTCTTTTCAGTGAGAACATTGAAGACTGTGTGGACATTAAAACTCAACATTTTGCCCGTCTTCTATGTTTAACTTGGTTTTCTGCCGTAGACAATATGCCGGTGTTACTTAGAACATGTTTTGAAGCTGATGCTCTGTGAGATTAACAGCTAGCTGACAGAAAACTTGGTTCGGTCTTGATATTTTGTGGTAACGTGGCATGATTTAAGTGGCCCAAGCCAAGCATTTAGTACGGAACTCACAATTTATTCCTTTCCTGGTTGTGATTGAATTCTTTCCTTTTGAATCACTAAAATTTAAAAATGGTTAATTTTTACGGTATGAGATCAATCAGGGCAGTGTGCTACAGGCAGCTGTGTTCGTGTGCGTGCGTGCGTGCGTGCGTGCGTGCGAGACTCGTCTCACATCGTCCTTAGTAAAACATCTAACGGTGGTATGTCAGGCCAAGTCTGTGTAAGTTCAGTGACATCGAAGTCAACATGAGCAAATAGAAATCGTTAATGCCAAAGGGTTATGGAAGACATGAATTTACAGGCAAGTCTAATCCCTGTGTAGGTACCACTGTAGAAGCAGGTGTTCGGATGCATGGTGACGTCAGAGTTTAGTAAGAGAGGTGGTTATTGGCATGCATTTCCTAGGCTTAAAAAAGAGCAAGCAGAAGGGAGGCATAGTGGCCAACACCTGTAATAGGAGCACTCAGGAGAAGAGGCAGGGTGGTGGGTTTGAGGCCATCTTGGACTTCATGATGAGTTCCAGGCTAGCCTCATCTACCTTGTGAGACCTTGTCTCCAAAAGCAAGACAAAACAACAAAAATCTAATGAAATAAGGAAGTTGTGCCAGGCGGCGGTGGCACACACCTTCAATTTCAGCACTCGGGTAGCAGAGGTGGGCAGATCTCTGTGAGTTTGAGGCTGGTTCACAGAGCGAGTTCCAGGACAGCCAGGGCTGCACAGAGAAACCCTGTCTCAGGAGAGGGGAAAAAAAAAAAGTTGTCTTTGTATTGATCTGGGAAATATTACATGCTATAAAATTAAATCACGATGTGTTTATTGTTTCAGTTCTGAGGTTCTTACATCTATAGAAAATATTATTCAAGACATAATCAAAAGTTTGGCAAGAAATGAAGTGCCTGCCTTCACAATAGACAACAGATCGAGCTGGGAAAACATAATGTGGGCATTTTGCAATTTTATTTCTACATTTTAAAAAGATGTGTGTGCTTGCCTGTGTGTGTGTGTGTGTGTTGGGGGGTAACATGTGTGTGTTTATGTACCGGAATGTGCATGTGATTGCCCATGGAAGCCAGGAAAGGGTGTGAGATCCCCTGGAGCTGGAGTTACAGATACTGTGTGCCACCTGGTGTGGGGACTGAGATCTGAACTCCAGTCCTCTGTAAGAGCAGTAAGCACTCCGAACTGCCCAGCCATCTTTCCAGCCCCTGGAAGTTGTGTTTGATTATTTGTTTATTTATTTACTCACTTTTTGTTTGTTTGAGAGGAGGTCTCACTGAAATGCCCAGCTGGCCTGGAACTCATAATGTAGACTAGGCTAATATCAAATTCACAGACATCTGCCTCCCTAGCACTGGTATTAAAGGTATGTGTCAGACCAGGCAGTGACGGCACATGCCTTTAATTCCGGCACTGGGGAGGAGGATCTCTGAGAGCTTGAGGTCAGCCTGGTCTACAGAGCGAGTTCCAGGACAGCCAAGGCTGTCACACAAAGAAACCCTGTCTTGGGGAAGAAAAAAAAAAAGTATGCCTGGTCCTTGCAGTTTTATTTTAAAGTACACTATCTATGTTGTTATTTTAACTTATTTTTGAATTATAGTCATATGTCATTCTTTTTGTCCCCTTTACCTGTCCTGTAAAAATTATGTGGTTTACAAAATCCACGCCCCACAGAAGGGCTGTGTGAACTGAAGTCAGTGTGAAAGATAAGGCCAAGACAAGGAGGCTAGCAACTAGAGCAGCTCCGAGGGAGGGGATGGTTCAGAGTCTGTCTGTCCTTGTCTGTTTGTCCTAGCTCCGAACAGCAAGTGTAGAGCTACACTTCTCAGCACTGGGGAAACACCCTGCTGTGGTTGTCTTCCACTCTGCCAAAGCAAGCCATTGCTCAGACAGCTGCAGTCAGTGCTGACATGTAGACCACAGCGCGGGCATCCTGAACACAGCACAGAGATAAGGCTCCGTCCTTGCCAGCCCTGTCCTAGTTCTCCAGCCTAGTGACAAGGTTTGGTCTTTCCCGGCTGTGTAGCCTTTTCTACCAAACCACAGCTGGTCCTCAGACTTTGTGAAAGTTTCAGAGGAAAGGCACTAGGGAAGATCCTTTCTAAGTATTATTTTAAGATCAGTAGAATTAGCATAAAATGTATACATGGGCAATGTGTTATGAAGGATGGATTTCACGTGGGGTGTTCGCCTGGTGCCTTCTGCCACCTTTAGGAGAGCCTGGGAGGTTCAGTTTAACCAACTGATATCAGTCGTTCACACAGTGTCACTTTGTGGGTAGTTGAAATAAAATATTTCAAAAATTATTATTAAATAGAAACAAATTATTAACCGAGAATGAATAATGGCAAAATGAGTAAACTATATAATAGTAAAATATGTGTAAGTATTCCATATATACTGTCTTCCCAAAAAAGAACTATGTATACATCCTCCATACTGAAAGGTGTTTGGTTTAGACCTTAGCTAGTCAGTCACCAAGCTAATTAACTGCCTGTAGCAGCTGAGCCTTTGGGCGTTCCTAAGCTCCAGTGCCCACACAGGAAGTGTGGGAGATGACTGAGTGGCTGAGGTGCTTGCTGTGGAGTGGGAACGGCTGTGTTAGGGCACCCAGCGCCTTCACAAAGCAAACTCTGGTTTATGCCTGCAACCCCAGAGACAGATGGTTCCCTGGGGCTCACAGACCCTCCCGGTCTGTGGTGACTGGTGAGCTCCAGGACCATGAGACAGAGATTGTCTCATAAAACAAGATGGCTGGTACCCACCTGCAGAACAGTTCTCAAGGTCGGCCTCTGTCTATGTGCGCGCCATATGCAGAAGGCCACACCGAGTGTGTGCTCAAGGAATTAAGTCTCATTTTGTTCCTTTGTTTTAAACAAAACAGGTTTGAAGATTCTATCGGCCTTCAGCTGATACCTCAGTGTACCACCAGAAAAATCAAAAGCGATTCACCAAAATCAGTTAAAAAATTTGGTAAGGTACTCTTTCATGGTGTTGAGTAATTAACAACGAATAAGTTATTTCTAGAGTTTAGCTGTTCCTAAATGGATGTCTTCGCGTGTTCTTTAATAGGTAACTTGTCCTTAAAATAAATTTCTAGAACTTTTCGCTGTCAGTAACATTGGGAGCACACTGCCGCTGAAAGTAAGCATGTTCTAGGCTCCTGTTCAGGGGAAGTTACTTTGATTTGCTACCCAAAGAGCCCTTGACTTTCCAACTATTCTTTACCTAATGCTTCTCTTTTGGAAAGATAATTTTTAAATCATTATAGACAAGCAATGGGGACAATTAAAATCTTTGACAACAGTGTCTTTCAAATTAGTGAGAGAGAGAAGTAAATTGTTTCTTATGTCTTATTTTCCAGCTCTAATTCTGAAAATATTGTCCATGATTTATAAACTAGTCCAGAGCAACACTTACGCAACCAAGAGGTAAATACATTGTTCTGGCAAAGTCACCTTCAAAACACGCAGTGTGAAATTTGGTTAAATTACTGTTTGAGTTTTAAATTTGATGTGTATGGGTGTTTTTCCTACATGTGTGTCTATGTGCCACTTGCCTGGTGTCTGAAGAAGCCAGAAGATGGTCTCAGTTTACCTGGAGCTGGAGTTACAGATATCTGTTAGCAGCCATGTGGGGTCCTGGGAATTGAACTCAGGTCTCTGGAAGATCAGCCATTGCTCTGATCTGCTGAGCCATCTCTCTAGCCCCCATTAGATTTTAGAATATGCCTTGGATAGTCATGCACCCTGGAGCCCAGGTAGTAGTAAGCAGCTCTCCTGCTATGCTGTGTCTCTTGCAGTAAGTGTCCTTCAGAGTACTCTGCTTGTCACAGTTCAGGAGCATGGCGCCCATTCACAATATCGCCCTTACGTTTCCATAGAGACATATACTACACTGACAGCCAGCTCTTTGGGAACCAAGCCACAGTGGACAACATTATAGATGACATTTCCTGTATGCTGAAAGTGCCCCGGAGGAGCCTGCATGTGGTGAGCCATTCTCGGAACAAAATACTGCCACAAAACAAAATGACAGCTGCCCTTAGTTCCAGAGCTGAGGCAGAGGCAGACAGGTCAGGAGATGTTGTCTGGGAGGAAAGGGTACTCTGCCTCTTTCTATGCATCTGATCATACATTTTCTCAACATAACCTTAGTCTGTTTCCAATATGTTCCTTTGGTCAGATGGACCAAAACAGGGACCTTTTCAGATATTTTTATTTTCTAAGTACCCTTACATGCTTTCTCCTCCTTCTCTACCTAGATTCTGATCTAAGATAAAATACAAATATCTTAAGAGGTGAGCATTAAGAGGCTTGTAGCAACAAGTATATTAATGGGAATAGTTTCAAATATGTTATTTTTTTCCAGTTAGCTACATCCAAGGGATTGATGGCTGGCAACTTGAGATACATGGAGGAAGACGGTACCCGAGTGCAGTGCACCTGCAGTGCCATGGTGAGCATCCTTCATCCACCTGCCCAGTGCCACACAGCCCCTTCCATTGGGAACTGGATTTCATTCCTTGCTTCATTGTGTCATTTAGAGACAAAGTAAAAATTATTTATAATAGTTGAATATGAGTATGATGTGTGTGTGTGCTCACAGGTGCACGTGTGCCACAGCACAAGTGTGGAGTCAGAGGACCACTTTCAAAAATCCTCCTCCTTCCACTGTGAGTTCCTGGGATCAAACTCTTGTCATCAGGTCGATGTGCAAGTACTTTTACCCACTGATCCATCTTGTTGGCCCAGAGATTTTAAAATAAAACTGATGGGTGAACATGTGTTTTCTTTATGGGGCTCTACACCAAGCACACCATTTTCAAATATGCTAATTGTAATATTGAAATAAACAGACACATATTCTCTTTTACAATGTGTTGATATTTTCAAATGACTTGTGACATGGCCTTTTTGACATGGTTATTTACGTAATCTGTGTGAGTTTGAAATGAACACATTTCATCCCAAACCCCTTTCCTGATGTGGGTGGTCTGATGCTCCCATCAGAACAGGGCACAGCCATGCTGTGAGGCCCTGCATCAAGACACTTTCCTTTACTCTGTCTGCTCCACAACCTTCCCTTCTGGGGAAGCCAAGTGGGTGTGTGTCTGCTTTCCTAGGGACTGGTCTGTTCCTCATTGAGAGACAGTCTCTAGCCTACCCACTGAGAGACAGTCTCTAGCCTACCCACTGAGAGACAGTCTCTAGCCTATCCACTGAGAGACAGTCTCTAGCCTACCCACTGAGAGACAGTCTCTAGCCTACCCACTGAGAGACAGTCTCTAGACTACCCATCAATGAAAAATGAATGCATATGATTGTGGTGATGGATTACTAAGTGCAGTGACACTTTTTATTTAATTTACAAACTGCTTGGTTTTTTTTCTTTTTAACTTAGGCTACTGCTGTGCCATCTAACATCCAAGGGATCCAGAGTATCCTTCCGTGGTAAAACTGTTTAAACTGGAATGCTCCTTCAAAGAACTTTGCCTTCCTGTTGTGTAACAAGTTAGGCCATGGAGACAAATAGCCACAGTCCACTTGCTAGGGCTCTCGGGAGCTCCCTGTGAAGTAGGTCCAGCACCTGCATACCTGAGTGAATACAGATATTGGGAGGTAAACCAAAGACTTTTTCCCGTAGCTGCCTTTGAGTCGAGGTATTCGCTGCTGCAACATAGTGGGTGACTAAGCCTGGAGACTGTGACTGGAGTTTCTGAGCCTTAGCTCCACAGATCTGATCACAGATGCCAAGTTTCTGCTAATAGTAGAGAAGGATGCAACATTTCAACGGCTCCTGGATGACAACTTCTGCGGCAGAATGTCCCCATGCATCATGGTCACGGTAGGACTTCTGCCTCACTTCACCACTGTGGTGCCTGGAAGAGAGTGACAACATCCTTGCACCGTGTCCCTGTCCAGTATCCTGCACCATCTAGTCTCACAGCGCAGACGTGCCCAAGTTACCTAGACATCCTTAAACCCAGCTCAAGTTCAGATGGGAACAGCAGTTTCCCCAGACAGGCTTTGTTTTCTTGCTCCTCTGTGTCTCCCTCACACGTTCCTGCAGTGTTGCTCCAGGGCTGGGGCAGCTGACAGTGCTTGCTGCTCTCCAGGTGACTCACTGGAGCTTTCCCTTTTCACACACACATGTGCAGGAATAGTGATGGACGTGGGTGGTGTTGTGACACCAGTGGGCCCACAGGATGGCTCAGACAAAGGCAGTATCTCAGCCAGCAAGAGCCAGCCCGGAAATGCAGCAGGCAGGGTAGCCGAAGCAACATGGGTGCTTCTCAAAGTTCTGCATCCTGGGGTCAAGACTAGTGTGTTAGCTGATTATCTGCTAAGGGCAGACCATTTCCTGGTCACAAAGAAGCTATCTTCTCATTGGGTGTTCACATGGAAGAAAGAGCAAGACCAAGACAGGAGAGAGCCTTTCTGGAGTCCCTCACATAAGGATTCCTATCTCATTCAGGGGAGTCCATCCTGCTGTTCTTACCTCCTGAGCCATCATGTCGAAGGGTAGGGTTCTGACATGAACTTATTGTCACTGACAGAAGTATTGGTCCGTTGTGGGCAGTTAGCTTCCTGTGGCGTGGCAATGTGGTGAGAAATGACAGGAACTGGCTTCAGGAGGGAAGAAAGGTTGGGGTGCACCCAAATGGAGGCTGCAGAGTAAGAGGCTGGATCAGGCTCCCCTCTTCTGAGATCTCTCCACAGCTGCCTTTACATAGCTGTAGAAAATCCACTCCTTGGAGAAGCAAGCTGTTTAGAGTCCTGCGGTTTGTTAGAGTGACGGGAAATGCAGCCTTAGCACAGCCAGGAGAGGGTCTGAGGAGGAGGTGTCAGGCAGCACCTTGTAAGCCTGATCAGTCTGTACCAGCCTGACTTGGACCAAAAACACAGACTCACAGGAGGCTTTGCATCCTTGGGTTTACATAGCAGCCTGCAGGTCAGATGGCTTATCTCAGTGTGAGGATGGGGGTGGGAACTGAAGGAAAGACACTTAAGGAGGACTAGGTGACTCCTGATTGTGGGGAACAAGTCTATGTGACTCTGACCTGTGGCTTCTTACTGCAACATCACCACTAAGAACCAGAGGACAGACACAAGCACTCAGTTCTTTGTGAGAGAAGTTCCAAGTGTGATTTTGGCATGGACTCTTGGGGTGATGGCAGAAAATCCTAGTGGCATCTGCTTAGGTGGAAGAGCCAAGAGGCAATATAGAGGATAAAGGACAATTTTAGTGTCTGGTCTGTCTTTCCTTGCATTGTCTGGGTCCCCGTGACTGAACTCAGGTCATCAGGCTTTCTCTGCTGAGCCATCTCACTGGCCCTCCCTATGCTCTTTTAAATAACACTGTGGTGAGCACCTTTAAGTGTGTGACTTTATTATTTCTGCAGCTGATGAAAATGTTTCCGTGGAGTGGGGTCTTCAAACAGGTGTACTGAAGTAGAGGTGTGAAGATATGTGGCTCCTCCTGTTGCACATTGTACATTTTCCTCACAGTCAGCACTGGAAGTCAGGGTGGAGGGTCTCACTTGTCAGTGTTGATAAAATGCAGACAGGATGTACCCAGGTTCTCCACAGCCGCAATGCCTGACTCTGTCTGCTTTCAGGGAAAGGGCATTCCAGATCTGAACACAAGGCTCCTGGTGAAGAAGCTGTGGGACACATTTCATCTTCCTGTTTTCACACTGGTAGATGCCGATCCCCATGGTAATATCTCCTGAACTATTTGGTATAAGTCGTGACTAAATCATACTTGTGGTTATGTTTTTCTGCTCTTAGAACATTTGCACAGCATGTTGCATGGGCCAGGGGATAACTCTGTGCTGTGGCACTTGGATGATGTCCTAGGCTCAATCTCCAGAGTGGTAATCAGTAGAGAAATAAATGAAAGGGACTGTCAATATAGTCAAATTAAAGGCTATAATCATTTAAGGTAATGTTTAACATATGAAACTGAGAACATAATTTTTCATTGGTAATGTTCATAGAAATAAAGATTTTTGATGTTAAATAAAATTGAGAGTGCAGATTCCATAGCTGTAGCCTGAGTCTAATCTTCAAGCTCACTCTCAACAGGCATCGAGATAATGTGCATCTACAAGTACGGGTCCATGGTGAGTACAGAACAGTGTCTGCTCTTCTCCACAACGCGCTTTACTTACAACCCTAGTAAGCCAGGGCTCTCCAGAATGTCGCACGGGAAATGGTGATCTCTTTGAGAGCCAGTCTATGCTTCAGTGGTGTGAGTCCCATCCCTAGAGTGCACAGCTACTCACAGGTAACCCAAGGACGAGCGATCCTGCCTGTTCTGCTCCTAAAGAGCATCAGATAGACCATAAATGTCACATGCAGCTTCCAGTTTTGACTTTGCCACTGCGACTCCCACAGTGACAGAAGGGAAAACATCAAGTCCACCTGGAACCTATGGTGACCAAATTCCACTCTTGAGAACCTGCAGAGCTACAAATCCTGGTTCCCTTCAAACCCACTGAACCTGCATCTCCCAATGAGCTGGAAGCCCAGCCAGCTTCTTACAGAGGGGTGGCAGAGCAGGGAGGGAGGAAGTGAATACAGGTGAGATTAATAAAGCAATGGTTCAGAGCACCTCACCCTGCGCCAGAATAGAAAGCCAGGGCTCCACCCAGCTCACCTGACACAGCTCTGCTCTTTATCTCAGTCCATGTCCTTCGAAGCCCACAGTCTTACCGTCCCAGCTATCAGATGGCTTGGTCTCCTCCCTTCTGACATTAAAAGGTAATGTGTGGATGACATGCGTAATGTCACTAGAAAAGCACTTGCTGTCTGTAGTTATAAAGTAAATTTCTTGAGGTTTCTGTTATTTACATAGTTAATGAAGGCCAGACATGATGGCAGATGCCTTTAATCCCAGCACTTGGGGGATAGAGGCAGGCAGGTTTCTGTGGTTTCAAGACCAGCCTTGTCTACATAGAGTTCCAGGACAGCCATCACTATTTTACATCAAGAGGCCCTGTCTCAAAACAAACAAACAAACAACACAAAACTCAATGAATTATGCTGGGCAGTGGTGGCACACACTTTTAATCCCAGTACTTGGGAGACAGAGGCAGGCAGATCTCTGTGAATTTGAAGCCAGCCTGGTCTACAGAACTAGTTCCAGGACAGTCAGAGATACATAGAGAAACCCTGTCTCAAAAAACGAACAAACAAAGAAAAAAAAACTCAATTTAGTTAATTTCACTTTCAGCTAGCTACAATTATTTTTACAATTATGGTTAAACCCTTGTACAAGGGTTTTTTTTTTTGTATTTAAAAGGATAATGCATGGAGATGCATGACAATATACTTGTAATCCTGAGCTCAGGGGACTGAGCCAGAGGCCAGCCTGAGCTCCAGCTGAGACTCTCCCTCACAAACACAGATAATACATGTGAGGCCAGGGGTGCAATTAAATTTCAGTCCTGATCTTGACCATTCTAATAACTTCACAGAGTGATCCCATCCTAATATCGGAGTTCGGGGGCCTCAGCACTTACGTTAATGTCCTTTGAGGCAGGGCAGTCCTAGGTGACCGGTGATTTTCTGACCTCAACTGTGACCTTTTTCCAGAAACCTCAAGGTCTTAACTTCTTTTTTGTCTTCTGCTTTTTACATACAACACAATGGGATTACTTCTTTTGCTTGTTACCAATAAATACATTTCTCTCCTGTGGACCTGATGGGAACAGTCCCTGCTCCTGAGTTTATTACATAGTCTCTGAGGATCCCCAGAGACACGGTGGGTCAAAGTGTATGTGAGTTTGAGGCTCCCCTGCCTTCAGTAGGGTCCTTGTTGTGTTCTCTCTAGAGAGTGAGCCACCTGGCCCTCACCACAGGGGAACTCTGCTTTTCAAATACTTGTAAAAATATCTAATTATGTGCAGGTACTAGGTGGTAGGAACAGGTGCTCAAGAGGACCCCGAGCTGCAGTTCCAGCAGTTGTGGGCTGTTCAGCACAGATGCTGCAATCAAACTTGGCTTCTCTAAGAGCAGTCTACACTCTTAGCCACTGAGCCATCCCTCCAGCCCCTCAAATACTCTCCTGCTATCTATTCTCCTTTCCCCGGGTGAGGAACTTGAGTGTATGGCGTGCAGGCTTTCCTGAGGCGGTGGGCTGTCTTGGGTGTAGATGCTGGTTGCCCGAACATGGGGACCATGAAGCTATGAGCTGAGTAGGGATAACCTTCCTCATGGAGTTTCGGAATCTTCCATAGAAGGAAGCTAAGTTTAAACCAATGCGGTCACTTGTCATAGCCATGATCCTTTGGAGTGACCTCTTTGTACAAACACAGATTTGGACAACAAGCCTTGTAGCACGAATTCTAATTGTTCTTAATAACAAAAGCCCAGAGTCAGATATTAGGGGGTGAAAGCTGAGAGATCAGAGAAGCGGTGCAGCCACTAGAGAGATCTTTACCTCTACTGAATCCTCAGACTGAAGGAACGGTCCTGTCTACGAATCCTCACACTGCATCTGTCTCTATGAATCCTCAGACTGCAGAGAACTCCTGTCTCCTCCCACCTTATCTTTCTCTCTCTGCCCAGCTGTATCACTCCTGCCTCCACCTCCCTAGTGCTGGGATTAAAGGTGTGGGATCCCAAGTGCTGGGATCACCTTTGTGTGGGCTCTGTTTCTCTTTTAGACAGATTCAATCTTGTGTAACCAAGGTGGCCTTGAACTAACAGAGATCCCTCTGCCTCTGTCTCCTGAGTGCTGGGATTAAAGGTGTGCGCCACCACTCCCTGTCCTGTATGGCTGACCAGTGGCTTAGCTCTGCACTCTGACCTTCAGGCGAGCTTTATTTGTTAGATTACAAACAAAATATCACTACAGAACCTCATGGCTTTTAAGGCAGGGGTCTTGGAGGAACTCCAGCTGTGGCTTGTAAACTACTCTGGTGTCCTTAGAGCCACTCCAGAGAGATCTGTGATCAAAGGAAAGAGGCTGCGAGGAGCAGCACTGGATTCCCTTCAGTCAGTCAGTCAGGAACTGCTGCTGGCAAATGCTCCTAATTATGGGGACACTGAGGACAGCTGAAATTAGTGTTTACCTGGGAACCCCGGACTTAACTTCAAGAGCACATTACACCATAAACCCAGATCTCTCTACTGTTTTCAGACTTCAAACTAGATAAAGTGTGCATCCCGAGTAAGAAGATAATACACATCCTCAATACTGACTTAGTAGGCAGCCACTTCCTGTCAGCCACTTCTGCTGGAGCTCACACTGCAGGACAGGCTGTGGCTTGTCCATAGTAGCTCTGCTCTGTGTAGCTACACCAGTGCTTTGTTTAACAGCCAGTGTCTGTCCGTCTGTTAACATCTCAGAGGTGAGGAGGGAGACGAAGGACAGAATCTGTTTCTATGACAACACAAACTTCTACCTTTAACTTGGAAAACCCCCTCGCCTGTGTCACAGAGTCCCAGATGCTGGGATTGGGGAGGAGCGCTGGACTGATTTTCTCACTTGTTTTTCTTTTTCTTTTCTTTTCTTTTCTTTTCTTTTCTTTTTTTTTTTTTTTTTTTGCCTCTTTAGCTTTAGAATCTGTCCTCGCTCTGTAGACCAGGCTGGCCTCAGACTCACAGAGATCCGCCTGCCTCTGCCTCCTGAGTGGTGGGATTAAAGGGGTGCACCACCACTGTCCAGCCTCGTTTGTTTTTCTTAGTTTGTTGACATAAGTACAGGCATGATTACGGAAACATTCTGTCCACTCCCGTTCTATTTTTTTTCCAGGTTAAATATACCAAAGGATAGTTTGATTCCATTGACAAAGCGTGACCAGATGAAGCTGGACAGTATCCTGAGGAGGCCCTATGTCAGCTGTCAGCCCCTCTGGAGGAAAGAGGTAGATGGTGTGCAACGTGGCGTGCCTTCTTTCTTCTTGTTATATAGCTGCTCACACGACACTTTCAGCACATCTGTGAGCTTCTGTTTCATTTTTATTACTGTTACTGATCTTTAATGTTTCTAGGAAGTGTATGAGATGATGGGTTTTATTATTGCATTTCTTGCATACATATCATGGTACTTTGCTCATCTCCCCCGCCCCCACCCCTGCAGGTCATCCCCGCTGGCAGGTCCTGTTCCAAACCCAACATGGCCCGCCTTCTGCTTTCACACATACATACATGTTAATCCTAGAGTCCACATAAAAGAGAAGACGTGCAGCACTTTGTCTTTTCCTTCTCTGTTACCTGCTCTTGTTCTCCCTCCCCTCCCCCACATAGTACCTTTTCTGCATTCATGTCCTACCTGCATATATTTAAGTCCAGATTCTGTACATGGAAGAAAACATGCAATTTGTCCTTCTGAATCTATCTTATTTCTTTGAAATTGTGTGTGACCAACAACTGATACCAGTGCAGTTTGACAGTCACAGTTTGTTGAAACTGCATCACAAACAGTGCTAACAGGTCAGCAGGATGAAGACTTCTGTCTTTCCTCCATGGCTATGTCACTTTATCAGTGATGGGATCGCAGTTTATGGGATAAAAGTCCCAGAACAAAAGCACCTAGTTGGGAGGCCTGACCTTATGATCTTGACCAGTACCACTCACATGCTCTAGCAGGCCTGAGGACAGGTCTAGCCTGTGGTTCCTGGCAGACGCTGGTAACACTGTGGTACCTTCTGGCAGATGGAGATGATGGCAGACTCTAAGATGAAAGCAGAGATCCAAGCCTTGACCTTCCTGTCGTCAGACTATCTTTCCAGAGTGTACTTACCCAACAAGCTGAGGTTTGGAGGATGGATATAAGACTGTAGCGGGGCGGTGTGTACTTGTCAGAGCTCTTCATCTGCTTGTCTGAACTGCAAACACTGACTGAAGGAGTACCTTATCTTAACGCTGCAACGGTAAAAAGAATTTAATATGGTTGTCAAAGCAAACTTCATAATGCTCTTTAGAATGTTTGATCTTCTGTAAAGACAGATTCTTATTCTATGTTCTAGAGTGATTATAAAATAATTTAATTTTTAAATTTTATTAGAAAAACTGTTACATGTGAATGTCTATAAAAATATTTACTTCTGCTGGGTGGTAGTGGCACATACCTTTAATCCCAGCACTTGGGGGGCAAAGACAGGTGGATCTCTGAGTTCAAAGCCAGCCTGGTCTACAGAGTGAGTTCCAGGACAGCCAGAACTACACAGAGAAACCCTGTCTTCAAAACCTAAAAAAAAAAAAAATTACTTCCTGCAACTACTGTAGATATGAAGTGTCTCACTAGCAACAAAAATAGCGATCAAAATTCAAGAGGTTGCAAAGACATTACATGGTATTTTTCTCTTGTACTTTCTTTTGCTTCGTGGTATAGGGACCTTGATGTACCTATGAAAATAGTAAAGTTTATTATAAACAAGTATTCTAGTTGGTGTGTGTCCAGTGTGCTTCTCTACCTGCTGCACTGTGCCTGAACCTGCTTCCCAGCCACACAATGTTACCCACAACAAGGCATCTGGATTCCTCTTTGTTCTCTGGGTGCTAAGATTGCCTGCAATGAGATTTCTCTTACAGCAGGCTGTGCTCTCACCTCCTCTAGCTATACCTTAATTTTATCAGAAGTGACCTTTATGGTCTCAGTGCAGTGCATCCTAAGGAAAGAGAACCTTCAACTGTCTGCAAGCCTGCACACTTCCAGAAGGATGCAAACATTGCTGAGTTTGTAAGGCTCAGCTGCAGCTGATGTAATAGGACCAGTTCTGCGTGTGTGTGTGTGTGTGTGTGTGTGTATGTGTGTGTGTGTGTTGCCACTGTGTGCACATGATCTCACTTTATTCTCCCAGCGAAGACTCTAGTTTGCAGGTGAGAGCTCTAAAGGTGTTACTTGTCCAAAGCCACAATAGCATTAGGACTCAAGAATACCACCTGCTTTGTTGGACAAATAACAGACTATGCAGGGGGTGGGGGGGCAGGTACAGAGACATGGAGAAGGCGGCCCTTGTTCAGAGTTAAGAATGATAAGATAGCAGCAACAGAGAATTTAACTGAGCCAGGTCCCACATAACTACAGGTTACATAGCCATGATACTGGCCCTGCCCAGGAGCTGGTAGTAAAGATGAAATGAGACAATATGACAATCAATACATATCACACAACAGGCATTTTTCTAGGGGCTTCCCAAAGGCTGACTCATCTCATCCTGTAAAGCTCCTTTCTCTCCACCCTACTTTACATATGAGGAAATGGAGGCATAGGGAAGGTTAATAACTGACTGTCCCGTGTCCACAGACAAATAAGCCTTGGAACCTAAACTTCACCTTGAGTCTAGAGACTTCTAGGGACATAGAATGTGCTTCCCATGTGTCCTGCATGCATACTGCCAGGGCAAGGTCTAAGTCATGTGCTAAATCAAGGCCCTGATATCATGCCTATGGCATTGAGATGGTCCCTGGACACCCAGGATGATGCCATACCTATGGCATTGAGATGGCCCCTGGACATACAGGATACCGAAAATTTTGTTTCAAGAACATTTTAATAATATGTTGATTTGGCTTCCTTGTGAGACTTATCAAAAATTAAAACTTTTATAGATTACAAATGTTTTCCTTAAATTTATACACACAATACCAACATGCAATAATGTTGCTGAATTCTGATAAGCTAAAAAGAAAATACAAGTTAAAAATATATTTAACCCACAGAACGTCTGGGTTAGGCTATGTTGTCAAAATGAGAGGGAAATACAAGACTACAGCAGTTACGAAAATTTGGAAATAACTGAAAAAATAGCTTGCAGATTCATTCAGTTTGTCTAATTAAATTATCTAAAGTTTACGACTGGAAATTTTCTTAAAACAATTTCCTATTATTTGGGGAATGGAAGATCAGCCACACTGAAGTTGGCTGTGCTACCCACCTTTATTAGACACAGATGAGAAACTAGTGCTAAAGTTTTGGGAACCATCTAGAATTCTAACTTACAAGATTTGCTTTCAGAACGGATTACTGCACAATAGCTCTTTCAAATGGCAGCTGGCAACAGACATGCCCCCAAGGTACCAGCATCTCCTGGACCCATGTGGAAGAACACAGGACTGGAATCTGTTTGTAGTTAGGGTGAGTAGGCACAAGTACCACAAAGTATGTTCTGAGAGTCTTGGTTTTTCCTTAAGGGCTCATAATGACCCTCATTTAAAAAAAAAAAAAAAAGCTGCAACATCACATTTTCTGGGAAATTGAATTGTTGTTATTGGTGATGTTAAGTGATTTCAGAAGTCATGGTTTCACAGTGGTTGGGAACAAGCCGTGCACATGGTACAGAAACAGGGCAAATCCTCTAGATGTGCCTCACGGCTTCCTTCAGGCCTCCTGGTTGCCTGTCAGGTGCTGCTGGCGAGAACAGACACTCTGAAAACCATGCCACGCAACACTGATGCTGGGGTGTCTGCAGAAGGCGGTGTGGAGCAACGCTGATGCTGGGGTGTCTGCAGAAGGCGGTGTACAGCAACGCTGATGCTGGGGTGTCTGCAGAAGGCGGTGTGGAGCAACGCTGATGCTGGGGTGTCTGCAGAAGGCGGTGTGGAGCAACGCTGATGCTCTGACTTCTGCCCCTAAACGGATTGTCCCAGGGGTAGAGCCCGTCTAACCCGCTAAGACAGGCCAAGGCTGCCCTCTGCTGGCCAAAGCTCACTGGGCATGCAGATCCTTCCATTCTTGCGTGGGAATTTCCTTAACATTATTTCCAAGTCACTTTTTAAAGGGCTAGATGAAAAAGTGTGAGACTCGTAAACAGAAGATGTGGGGAGCCAGGAGGCCCTCTGGTGAGTCCTTCCGAGGCCTCATGAGCTAATCTGTTCTGGGTCCCCACTCCCAAGAGTCTGTGCTTGGCCGCCAACTGCTTGCAAACCTTAAGCCAGCCTATGAGAACTTACCAATAAAAACGTCAAAATTAAGTATCATTTAAGTTGAAAAATTAGCTGAAACTAAACTTATAAGCACATCCAGTCTCTTGGAAGTGTACTATAAACTGCACTCCGGCCTGAGTTTTCTCCTGAGACGTCTCCAATGTGGGTGATAGTCACAGCCAAAATTTCAGATTTTTATGTGAGTTTTTTGACTTTGCTTGGTTTTGTTTTGCTTTTCCTAGAAAGAGTTTCCCTGTGTATCCCTGGCTGTCCTAGAATTCACTCTGCAGACCAGGCTGGACTTGAACTCAAAGATGTGCTTGCTCTGCCTCCCGAGTGCGGGGATTAAAGGCGTGCGCCATCGCCACCCAGCTTTCTGTGACTTTTTACACGTTCTGAGTACACAGATGATTGATCTGCCTTTGGGGTTTAGGCTTGGGGAAGAGGCATGTGTAGCCAGGCTTTGAGGTTCCCTTCACTCACTGCCTCTGTGTGTGTGTGTGGGGGGAGTGCTCTAATCTCGTCTCTGTCTCACAGCCTCGGTGGAGGAGGGCAATAATGATGATGAAGTCCATAGGAGCATTGTGAAGATGGAGTGAGAGCATTCATGTAAAGTGTGTGTCTGCATAGTATAGTTTAGACACAGACACGGAGTGTGAGCTGCTGGGTTTGGGTAAGCCACTGCTCTTGTGTACTGACGGGGCTTGCAACACAGCCAGTCCCATATATTCCCCTAAACAGCAGGGTTCTTGGCTGTATCTCAAATTATCTGGGGAGATTTAATAAAATAATTTCTTTTTTTT
>JAQHUG010000040.1:9637096-9647366 GCA_028555095.1 Dicrostonyx torquatus
CCAAGTGCTGGGATTAAAGGTGTGCACCCGCACCATCGGGCACCACTTGATTGCTTCTGCGTGATCTCTTGGTAGTCAGTTTCCAGTTGTGTATTTCTTACAAGACTAGCTTGCTGTGTGCGAGCTCTCAAGTCATTGGATGATACACTGCACAACAGACGTGTGGCCCAGCTCTTGGGTGTCGTGGATACTTAACTTTTGCTCAGCGAGCAGACTGCCTCTGTTTTATTTTAGGATGGGAGCAAAGTATTCACAGCATCGTGTGATAAAACAGCCAAGATGTGGGACCTGAACAGCAACCAGGCCATTCAGATAGCACAGGTGAGAAGCCTTTGTGGGTGGACTCGGGAGACAGCACTGAAGAGTTGGGTTTAGTGCACCGGAAAACTTAGTAGCACACACATAGCGTGTTCGTGAGCACCTCATTTGCACTGGTGTTTCGCAGAGCACTTGGCCAGGAGTCTCCAATGGACATAGGAGTCAGTGATGGCACAGTCTGTAAGAAGGCAAGTGTAGATGGTCCCTCTGTCACTGTTCACTTGTCATTCAGCAAGGTCGGTTGAGTGCTTGTCATGTGCCAGGCAGTGTTGTCATGGTTAGAAGGACACCATGTACCTGTGGAGCATCTGTCATTGAGGGGCAGCAGGCTGGGTCTCAGTGTGAAAACAAGAAGAGAAGTAAAGAAGGGACCCTAGAGGCCACTCTAGTTGAGGACAGGGAAGACTGCTGGCATGGTTTTCGTAGCACCTGAACTGAAGGTGTTTCCCAGCCTCCTAATTGATGAATCTTAGTAAAGAAATCAGCAGCATAGGAGCATTTCCCACTAGATATTTCTAGATAGTTCCCTAGGGAGGGCCTTACTGTCACCGTTAATTATGAATGAAGGGTAAGCTTGCGTTAGGACAGAACCTGGGTGCAAGCCCTTGGGTCATGGGAAAGCAATGAAATGCCCTTTGACTTTGTTGTTACTGTTGGCTATAATGCAGTATTTGATTAAGTTAGTTCCTTTGAATTTCCACTGTTAATGCTGGTTGTTCAAGGGTCTCCCTGGTTTTGTCTTTCAAAAGCACGATGCTCCTGTTAAGACCATACATTGGATCAAAGCCCCAAACTACAGCTGTGTGATGACGGGAAGCTGGGATAAGACCCTGAAGGTATGCTGTGTGGCTGACGGGTTGTGCGCCGTGAAGGTGGGTGTTGGTCCCTCAGATGCCATCCTCAGCAGTCTCTTACCGCTGCCCTCTTTGCTTTCAGTTTTGGGATACCCGGTCGTCAAATCCTATGATGGTCTTGCAGCTCCCTGAACGCTGTTACTGCGCAGATGTGGTAAGTGAAGCGTCTCACTTCCTTTCCCACGGCTGAGCAAGGGCACCTCTCCGCGGCCTTGTGCCGCTTGTCAGTGATTGAACCCTCCAACTTCAGCAGACTGCTTGCTCGTAGACATTTGGGGCTGCCTTTGTCCTGCAGGACTAAGTGCTGAGGTTTGGACGTTTTTGTTTTGCTTTCTTTGGGACTGGAGATGAAAGCACTGTACTGCTAGTGATTTGTTCGAGCTCTAGCCACCTGTCCTCTGTCGTGTGGGGAGACAGCATGGCCTGAGGGTAGTAGAATGTGAGGGACCTGCGTGTGGTTCTGATCTCTGAGTGGAATAGAAACTGAAGTGCTGGGCGGGGCTAGAGAGATGGCTCAGAGGTTAAGAGCATTTACTGCTCTTCCAGAGGTCCTGAGTTCAAGTCCCAGCAACTACATGGTGGCTCACAACCATCTACTGATGCTCTCTTCTGGCGTGCAAGCAAACATGCAGACAGAACACTGTCTACATAACAAATAAATCTATAAATAAATAAATAAAAAAGAAACTGAAGTGCTTTCTCTATGTCTTTACTTAAGTCTCAGGATTTTGTAACAACTACCCAGGTCATCCCACAGTGAGGAGATCCATCCTCAAAAGTGCTCAGTGGGGACTGATGTTCACAGACTGCATGTAGAAACATACATGACTGGGCATGTTTACCCATGACTGTAATCCCAGTTCTCAAGGCAAAGGCAAGATAATAACTGTGGGTTCTAGGCCAGTTAGGCCAGTCTGATCTACAGCTTGAGGTTCAGGCTAGCAAGGCCCACATATTGAGACCCTATCTTAAAAAGAAACACCTGGTACTCAAAGACAAGGAAAATGCTGAAGGACAGGCCATTACCATATGAAGGGGTGGAGATGACCACCCAGTTTCACTGGGGCCTCAGAATACTTGTTTAAGTGTCCACATTTTATAGTCTAAAGGACAGGGTGACAGATGCCTGAAACTATAGTGCTCAGGATGCGCAAGTAGAGGATGGGGTCCAAGATACCAGCCTGTGCTGTGTAGCAAAACCCAAAGTATCCCCACCACCCAGAGAAAGCAGACACGTGTGACTGTTGTGCCTGCAGGTGTGTGCTCTCTGTGTCTTCGCACACACATTGAAGCCACTGGGTTATTAAACTTTGTGAACCATTAGAATTTTGTGACTGAAATGTTGTCTTCATCTCAAGTATGTATCTCTTTCTGTCCCTAGATATACCCGATGGCCGTGGTGGCCACTGCAGAGAGAGGCCTGATTGTCTACCAGTTAGAGAATCAGCCTTCTGAATTCAGGAGGATAGAGTCTCCACTGAAACACCAGGTGGGTCAGAGACCATTGAGAAACATACATTTAGCACCTGCTGCATGCAAGCTGTTGCTCATGTGTGGGACATAGGTATACAGTACCTGTTTTGACAAGCTTGCCGATACGTTCAGAGGAAGAAGCGTTCCGTGTACATACGCACTTACCATCCATGACTGAGTCAGACTTCTGTGTCCACAGAGTCCCCCAAGTGGCTTAGTGCTCCTGAGTGCTCCCAGCCCATCTGGAGAGACTAGTTCAGCTCAGCCCTGCCCTGGCTGCAGGACTGCAAGGCTTTCCTGCTTCCCTGCTCTAGATTTCCTCCCAGCCTGTGTCTCAGCAAACGGGATCAATTCGCACTCAGGGCAGAGAAGAGGGCTGAACGTCCTCGCCTTCTTCCTGCAGTGTCTGCCTGCACGTGCAGCTTCCCCTGCTAGGTGCTGCCCAGCTTCCCTGGAGGCGGGTTCCATGGCAAGCCCGCGTGCCCGGCAGCCTTTGCAGGGACTAAGACGTCTCTGTAGCAGCAGTTCACTGAAGTGTGCCTTAGTCTGCTTCATCCTGGGAAGCAGTCTCCTTGCCTTTTCAGAACCGTCTATGATCCTTTCCTTTCACAGTTCAGAGGCTTCCTCCCCACACCTCCCATTTTCTCCCATTTTCCACTAAGCCCTGTGTGCATGGCTTCACTGAAAGCATCTGGTGTAAGTCCCTGTGACATCGCCATCCAGAGTTCCCGTGGGCACTGGTAGCGTTACTTCTTCGCCCTTCATACTCGAGGTCACTCCTAAGTCAACTTTCGTTGCTTCTCCTTCTCAACCACCAGGCTTCCCCAGTTCTTTCCTCTCTCTTCCTACAATCCCAAGTCTGCCTAGCAGTTATGTAAAACTTCATGCCACTGATCTTTCCAGTGCTTGCTTGGATATGACACAGAAAAACATAGGCAAGAAATAAGTAACCCAGTGGGATATCAGACCAACTTCTGCATAGGAAGGAAGTTACCAGCAATAAAAAGCCTACAGGGAACAGAGACTAGTGAGAAATTTGTATTGCTAAGTGTATTTTAAAAAGGGTATAAAGAACTTGTAACAAAACTAATGACCCAATTAAAAACTTCTCCAAAGAAAATAACCTGGCCAGCAGGTATGTGAGAAGGCAGTCAGTATTTCTGTTTATCCCAGGAGAGCCCTGAGACAGCACTCAATATGTGGGGGTAGTTGGGGGCACTGTTTTCAGGGAGTCAGAAGGCGGGGCCTTAAGAAATCATGCCGTGGAGCTGGGCGGTGGTGGCGCATGTCTTTAATCCCAGCACTCGGGAGGCAGAGGCAGGTGGATCTCTTGAGTTCAAGGCCAGCCTGGTCTACAGAGCCAGTTCCAGGATGATCAGGATTATACAGAGAAACCGTATCTCAAACAAAGATGTTGACGAGATGCTCATTCTAGTATAGTAGTCTTGTGATAGCCAAGTGAGTGGGTATTCATCCCTAAAAAGAAGTAAGCCTGTCACTGCACAGTGGAGGAACTTAGGGGCTGCTCTAATTGTAGTGAGCCAAGACAGGACGACAGGGCCTAGCCAGGTCCCCATACTTGTGATAACCAAAATACTGGCTTGGATATGTGTACCGGTCCGGACTTCCTTGTAAGAGCGCTCACTGTTGCACTGCTTCCTGGCTAGGGAAACAGGACAGACATTTGGGTGTTTGACCTGAGAGGTGCCTGTTGATCAAAGTGAGACGTGCTCTAAGCACAGCCCAGTAGTGCTGGGGCCGTGGGCTTGGAGGGCTGTGCTGACTAGGGCAGCTGCAGTTGTGCACGGGTGGTCCTGGAGCTGGAGGAAGACTAGAGAGGAGCACTTTCTGGGGAGACAAAAATACTTTTGTATTAGTCATGGTTCTGGTTCTTCTAAAACCTAAAAATGTGTAACATGTATGTTCATATTAACTAATCTTTACTTACATGGTGATAATGGTCCTTCCCCTTTGATTTTAACCATAGCATCGGTGTGTGGCTATTTTTAAAGACAAACAGAACAAGCCGACAGGTTTTGCTCTGGGAAGTATTGAGGGCCGAGTTGCCATTCACTACATCAACCCTCCGAATCCGTAAGTGACTCTCACCGTCTGGCATGCTCTTTCCAGCTGGTTCTGAGAGGAAGCTGAGATGTCCTTTGCTTTTCAGGGCCAAAGATAACTTCACCTTCAAATGCCATCGATCCAATGGCACCAACACTTCAGCTCCTCAAGACATCTACGCGGTACGTTCCAGCAGCACTTAATCATGAGGAGAAGCCCCTGGAACCAGACTTGGAGCTGGCTCCAAGTGCATTGGGACCAGAAGTCATAGAAGAGCCTGTGTGTGTGTGCAGACTTCAGTGTCCTTTATTTTTTTTAATTATTTATTTATTTATTATGTATACAATATCCTGTCTGTGTGTATGTCTGCAGGCCAGAAGAGGGCACCAGATCTCATTACAGATGGTTGTGAGCCACCATGTGGTTGCCGGGAATTGAACTCAGGACCTCTGGAAGAGCAGGCAATGCTCTTAACCACTGAGCCATCTCCCCAGCCCCCCTTCAGTGTCCTTTACACACCTGTTGATTGGCGCTCTGCTAGCTGTGCTTGGGATAAGAGCTTGTGCACAGAGGGCATTGGCATTTTCTGCTTTGTGGGTATCCACAGACAGTTTCTACACCTAGTATTGTTCAAGAAATTTGTTCACTAAAAGAAATCCCACACGTTTTTCTGATGTTGCTGCTTGGTGCGCCAGTGGGTGCAAATGTGAGTTCCTCTTGGGGAGCTCCTGAGGCAGGTTTAGTTCTGAGCTGCCAGTTGCCATGGGCAGCCTGGCTAAGGAGTGCCATGTGCCCATGTGTTTGGTTTCCTGACTTTGGCAGGCAGCTCTGTTGGCAGCTACCTGCTTCTGCTTCTGACTGTGCTTATCAACCTTTGCAGGTGAATGGAATTGCCTTCCATCCTGTTCATGGCACCCTTGCTACTGTGGGGTCTGATGGTAGGTTCAGCTTCTGGGACAAAGATGCCAGGACCAAACTAAAGACTTCGGAACAGTTAGATCAGCCCATAGCGGCTTGCTGCTTCAATCACAACGGAAATATATTTGCCTATGCTTCCAGCTACGACTGGTCCAAGGTGAGAACGTCCAAGCCAGTTCTGGGGCCAAAGACCTGAGTTTGAATTGTAGATTCTTCTCGGGGTGTATGGGGAGGTGGGGCGGGACACTAGTAGCCTGACTCCCAGGGTGGGATTTAGTGTCATCTTCGGTTCAATCTTTGCACAATGGGAATTGTTTTGCTAGGGAGAGCCATCTCTGTTCTTGGACCCAAAACATGGGCATGCTGGCGGCAGGGGGTGGGGTGGGGGTGGTCACCAAAGTGTTGCTCTGGTGGCATCAGTTGGTTTGCACAGGGAGAGTAAGGAGCTGGCAGGGTTCTGGCTGCATCTTGAGGCATTGCAGACAGTGGAGTGTGCGGACTCGGAGCTGTAACTCAGACCTTGTAGAGTGTCTCTTGGAGGACATGCCTCCTGTTCATTCTGCATGGTTGTCATTTCTCTGCCCTTTGGTATACGGTGGCTTTTCCCACTCACCCTTGCTTCTGATGGGGTCCCATCTGTTTCAACTTCTGCTGCTTCCCTCCTGCCCTATACAAGTTCCTACTCCATTTCTCTACACTGTTCTCTCCCAGCCTTTGCCAGATCACGTGCACGTATGCCAGCCCTGGAGAACCTGCTCCACACCTTCTTAGTACCCGTCCCTCCCATGTGCAGCTGGAGTACTGCGATGGCTGTCTCCGTGTCAGCTCTGGAAGCCTCCTTTCTGTTTGATCGCTGCTCTAGCTCTGCTTCCCACAGCTGTTTAAGGCCTCCTTTAGAGACCATTCCTTCCACCTTGCCAGACTTCTTCCTCCAGTTAGGGGCAGCCTCGGGGTTCTATAGGTGTTGCCATCCTGAGGCCCCAGTCTGCACAGCTGCTGCCTCCTAGCTCCCCAATTCTCTTTAGCATGTTTCCCGGCTTAGCCAGGGAAGCACCTTCATGGCAGCTAATAATTGTAGCTCCACATCGGATGCCCTTTCCTGACCACTGTGGGCGTGTGGTGAACATGCTTATGTTCAAATGTGCATGGCCACACACACGTAAACAAACCTTTAAAAAACAACAAGTTTGACCAAGCCTGGTCTACAGAGCTAGTTCCAGGACAGGCTCCAAACTCACAGAGAAACCCTGTCTCGAAAAACCAAAAAACAACAACAAAACCCCTGCATTTTGCTATGAGTTTTTGCTCGGGAGGCTGAGGCTGAGGATCACAAACGTGAAGCAGGCTGTGTGAATAGCTCAGGAGCCGGTGCTTGTCAGCATTGTGGCGAGGCCCTGCACCACCAAAGAAAAGGCATGTTTGGAAAACTAAGAAAGGCCTGCATTCTAACGTGAGCCTCAGAGACTTAGCACAATAACCCGGAAGATGAGAAAGCTCACTCTGAGTGCTTAAAGGTGGAAGCCTCAGCCAAGCACCTTAGTCCCAGCACTGGGGAGGTAGACACAGGCGAGCGCTACTGAGCTCCAGACCAGCCTGGTCTACATAAGCGAGGCGGAGAGGGGCTTTGCCTCTACCCGCTGATGTCCCTGGACCTCTGCTCTCCTGGGAGCTGTCTCCTCTGTGGAATGGATCCTCTCCCACAGAGTATCTTGGGTGAGCTTACCCTCTGTGGACCCTCTGGTCAGGGCTAATGCTGAGCCTAGGTTCCTGAGCAGCTGTCTTGGCAGTGAAGTCATAGAGTAGAGGGCTGTAGGAAAGGCCACCCTTAGCAGGACACTGGCAGCCAGGCCCTGGCTCTCTGACTTCAGAGGGCAGAGGTTTGCATAGCATAGACTGTTGACATCTCCGTTCTCAGTTAACTCTGCCTCTCAGAGGAGGGCTCGGGGTGGGTCCTGTTCTTGTTGAATACCTTGTTGCCGTTACTACTAAGGTCATTTGGGATTTTTTTTCCTTCTTTAGGGACATGAGTTTTATAATCCTCAAAAGAAAAATTACATTTTCTTGCGTAATGCGGCTGAAGAACTAAAGCCACGGAACAAGAAGTAGTGGCTTGGAGCTGGGGCTCTTGGTGTTTGCTGCCCACAATGCGTCATCTCTGCCCGAGCTCGGGCCCAGCTATGGGTGGCCCAGCTGTCCTGGCTGTGGATCTCCACCGTGGAGGACTGATGTTCTTGTTTAGCAGTCAGCTCAGCATCCTGGCGGCTTGCCTTCTCTCCATTCCACTCTGCTGCGGTGCCCCATAACTCTAAGGGAACTGAGGTTCTCATTGCAGCCCCATCTATTGGACTTGGTGTCGTCCAGCAGCGTGTATTTGACAATGTTGGGTGTGAACTGTTGATGAGCCCTGTACTGTGTTTTATAATAAAATATTTTGAAGATGACCTACAGATTTCCTCCATCCCTCTCCCCTTTCCCTGATCCTCAGGAAATAGCCATCCCATCAGGCGTCAGTGCTGGCTTCCAAGTTTGTTTCAACTTTTTCATTGGCCCCTGTAAAGCTGTGTGAGCCGCACCAGCCCTGCTTCAGTGCTGAGGGAAGGTGCTGGGGTTCTGGGGAGCAGTCACCTTTCCCAGCACTGGGGGGGGGGGTGGAGGGTGTCTCCCATAGCCTCTTTTATCCCACAAAAACGGGAGACAGTGGGTTGGATCAGAAAGCAACAGAGGCCATGAGAAGCCATGAAACCAGAAGAGAGCATTGGTCTGGAGCCTGTGGGAAGCACCAGGATGGCGTTGGCTGGTCAAGGAATGAGGGCTCTGTCTGGAGGTGCCACAGCCTCCAGGATGGCGAGAGGGTAAACGGTAATGCTTTACGTCCCTGGGTGTGTGACGACTGACAACAGCAGCCTCAGGAGCTTCCTGCACACAGGCCCATGGACCAGAGCCCAGTGAGCAGGATCATCGAGTGCATGTTACAGCCCCAGCACTCTGAGCTGCACCTGTGCCTTGGAAGCCACTGTGCAGCTGTCCCCAACAACTGGACTTAGTGACTGGACCTCCACACTGCAGCATTGTGCAGCCTCCAGTTGGCCCCATTATAATGCTCCCGTGTGAAAACATACATGCCTGCATCACACGTTTGTGTAATGAAGTTAACATATTAATGTGAAATAGGAATATGAGTTTCACCCAAAATAGTAAGGTGAGATTAATATAACGGCTCAATTTAATTTGGTTTTGTTTTTCAAAACAGTTTCTCTATGTAGCCATGGCTCTCCTGGAACTCACTCTATAGACCAGGTTGGCCTTGTATGTATATATGTTTTGTTTTGTTGAGACAGGTGCCTGGCCTAGAACTAGGTCTTGTAGACCAGGCTGGGTCACAGCTGTATTTTTAATATGATTGTTTCCTTTGCAAACAGAGCCATTTTGTTTGTCTTTAAGCCATGACTCTTGAGAAAAGCCATCCAGTCTCTGCAGATGGCCATGGGCGCCAAGGCCTAGGAGGAGCAGGGAGGGACACTACTTGGCAGAATGTGCTTTAGTGGATTGGTCCTCCTATGCAGTTGAGGACAAGTTGGGTGCTCTCTAGGAGCAAGCCTGACCCATCTCTGCCCATCCGAGCTAAGAAACAGGCCAGCAGAAGGGGTGCCCTGTTCCTGCCTGAGATGAGAGAGGGCAGATGGGGTTAGGCTCTGCCTCTTTCCGAAAGTCCAAGCTCTGAACCTCCCAGGCATCCTGTTAGGTGCTAGTTTGCTCTTTTACTCCAGAACTCTGGTGACCCCGTTTAGGCGAGGTTGGGGCAGGGGGTGTGCAGCTAGGGCTGTTCTAACTCGAATCCTCAGGAACCTGTGCTACCTTTTCCACCTCCCTGCAGGGAGCCCGATCACTGGGCACACACTTGTGCACCTTCCCGCCTACCTCCCAAGCCCAGTGCGGAAGACACCGTTGTGCCCTACGCAAGAAGTAGAAGATGAGGAAGAAAAAAAAAACTGGGCTGTGGTGGTTTGCACCTTTAATCCCAGCACTCGGGAAGCAGAGGCTGGTGGATCTCGTTTGAGGCCAGCCTGGTCTACAGAGCAAGTTCCAGGACAACACAGAGAAACCCTGTCTTGAAAAATAAGAATAAAAACCAACCAGTCATTCAAGGCTTGAGTGTACAAGAAATGGGGCTGAGATCAAAGTCCCGGATGATCCCATGTGCCATAGCAGCTGAGGGTTGTGGGGAGAAGAGCAGAAACCAGATCTGGGTGCCCTGGCACCCCTGACCTCTGCCCCAGGGGCACACGCATCCCCCAGCAGGCATCCCCGCACGTCCTCTGGGCTTAGTTCTATCAACACTACTGTGAGGCTCTCTGACTTTGCCTCACGCTCAGATGTCTTCCAGACATCTGACACATGCTCAGGACAGAAAGAATGCTGAGGTTGGGCTGAGGAATAGTTCAGTTGACAGAATGCTTACCCTTTGTGCAGAGAGCCCAGGGCTTGTTCCCCAACACCCCATAAATCAAGCATGGCGGTGCATTCCTTCAATCCTAGTAGTAAGAGGATGGGTGAGTTAAGGTCATCCTTGGCTACATAGCGAAGTTGAGGATAGCCTGGGCTACACGAAATCCTGCCTTAACAAAAATGTATGAAAAAAAAAA
>JAQHUG010000040.1:9647841-9669672 GCA_028555095.1 Dicrostonyx torquatus
GGGGGGGGTCAGTTCTTTCCTCCCATCTTTATATGTCCTGGGGATTGATTGAACTCAGGTCTCCAGGCTTTAGCACAAGCACCTTTACCTGCCTGAGTCACCTTACTGAGCCCTGGGTCCAGAAAAGTCTTCAGAAAACTGATTTGTTCCAAGATGCTGCCTCTTGCGTCCTTGTAGTGTGGCCGCTGGTCACTTGGACCCCTCGCTGGATCTCAGGCACTTTGCTAGCCTTTGCTGGCTCCTGGGGCAGGATTTCCCCCACTGAAACTGGGGGTTCTCCATCACGCAGGGGCCAGCGATGACAGCATCACAGGGTACTATGATCTGGTGTTCATTTCAGGCTTGTGCCAAGGGCTCCGCCTCCAGAGCTGCTGACTGTGTGAGAGTTATAATTATCCCCTGCTGGCAGGAGGGTTACTGACCAGCCCCAGCCCCACCCCTTGTCCTTCTCAGGGCCAGCTGGGCAGCCTGTCTGTGTCTACACCACCAAGGCTGACAATTGGCCTTGCCAGCTGGGTAATGGGGCATCCCAAGCCTGAAGCCTGCTCAACTCCGAGTTTGTCAGGTGCTTGCTGGCCCATCACAGACACCGGTTTAGATAAACTTTAATCAACTGATGGATGATTAGCTAGGTTACAGACTAGCTGGGTTATGGCCAACAGCACCCCACTCCAGCCCAGAGGATGATGGGGGGGGTCCCCTGCTCCTGAGTCCTAATCCTGATTCTGCGTAGTCTGGCTGTGTGGTCCCGGACCATGTCAACACTGGGAAGATCACACTTTCTCAGCCCAAAGAGCAGGGGACCAGGGCCTCTTCTGAATGAGATTGGGGGTGGTTATAGTGACATGGGGTCTTGGAATTGGTTTGGCTCGGAGCCTCAGTCCACTCCAGCTGAAGATCAGGCTTATGGATAAGGGTGAAGTGCCCATGAATGGCTGCTTCTTTGTTAAGTCACCTAATCTAGGGGAAATCCCCAGTGAGGGCCTTAGTAGGCACCACAAAGGTCAAATGAACTTCATGATTAGTGATGCATGAGGTCATTGCCAGCCCTCAAAACATACCCCTGAGTCAAGCATAGCAGTCCAATGCTTGTAATTCCAGGACTTGGAAGGCTGAGGCAGGAGGATAAAAGTTAGAGGTTGGCCTGGGCTGCATAATGGGACCCTGTGTGAGAGGCGGCGGGAGGGGAGGATCCATTAACTGACAGTAGCTGCAGCTGTCACGTCTGGGCCTTTGCACTCCACCGTTCCCTACTCCCCACGTGGGGTCACTGGCCGCGCTAGGTCCTTTCTGCCTTTGTACACCACTCAGTGCCCGGCGGGGCAACTGTGCCTACGGGAGATGCCTACTATGCAAAACCATTCACTCGCTGCAGCTGCCTGCTTCGAGGGTGGGAGAGTGGCGGATGGCATCCCCGGCCCAGAGTCGCAGCCGTTAGGGCACATGTATTCAGAGCAAGGCAAATCGACGCGCAGCAGACGGTGGCACGTGGGACGTGGAGCCCCTGAACAGGTGCAACGGCAGGTGATGCAGAAATCCAAAGAGCCAGGAGGAGCTGGGTGCAGGGACCATCCTCCGACAGCCAGAATTTCAGACTAGGAGGCTCAGCCAGCCCCCGGGGGTCACGCCCACGCCGTGCTCTCGCACATTCTGTGATCCCCTCCCCCTCCTCCTGCCCAGGCAGCAGCACGTGCCTGCAGCGTCCGCCCAGCGCGCTTCTTGGGCGGGCCCTCGGGAAGCGGAGGGGCGGAGCTGGTCGGTGGCAGGGGCGGCGCTGGGACTTGTAGGCGGCAAGCCCTGAAGCCAACCGTCCTGGCCACCAGCAACAGTGTGCCACCCAGGGGGAACTGAGACCCCAGGAAGGCACCCATGTGGCTCAAGACTTCAGGGCCAGACAGTCTCGGCCCTTTAGGGATGCCAAGAATATACTTTAACTGGTTTTCTTTTTTTTTTTTTTTTTTTTTGGTTTTTCGAGACAGGGTTTCTCTGTGGCTTTTGGAGCCTGCACTGGAACTAGCTCTTGTAGACCAGGCTGGTCTTGAACTCATAAAGATCCGCCTGCCTCTGCCTCCCGAGTGCTGGGATTAAAGGCGTGCGCCACCACCGCCCGGCCTTTAACTGGTTTTCAAAAGAAGCTTCTTAAGGGGTCTTTTGGTCAGTAGCCCTCTTTACACCCACCATGGATTCGCTCAACAGACACTACCCAAGGCAGGCTTCCCTTGCCAAGCCCAACAGTTTGAGGAAAACCCGTAAGAGCCCTGCTGTCAGGGAACTCACTCAGCAGTATCAGGAGACCCTTAGACCAGGAGGAGGCCGGGTTGGTTAGTGTTTGCGAAAACCAAACCGAACAGCAAAGGAGATGTGAAGCAAGGAGGGCAAAGGTGGGAAGAAGGTTGCCAAGAGGTAACCCCAGCAGGCTCTCAGGCATTGGGGGGAAGGGAGGGGTCTGCTCTGTGTGAAGGCACCTGGCTTCACCGGCAAGGAGCCAACTGTGCAAGCACCGGGTGGGACTGAGCTTACCAGGAGGCTATCTGACTCTCTGTCCCCCTTGACCATGAGCTGGGCCAGTTGTAACCCTACTAAAAGTTGCAGGTCCTCTGGTTCCAATGTGATAGCGAGAGATGAGGACATGGCGGACGCTGGATGAGGGCTGCTTCCTGGCCCAGTCGCTAAGGCATCGAGCCTGCTTCTGGGCTGAAATTCCTGATTTCTTTTTTCCATACGATTTTATGTCTTACAGGCTGGCTTCTGGCCTTCTGTGTAGCAGGGGATGAGCCTGTAATCCTAGCAACTCCACCTCCTGAGCATTAAAATCAGTGTGCCACCACAGCGAGATTTACGTCTCTTTAACAAGGGGCCCCACGTTTGCGTTCGCGCTGGGTCAGAAGAGTTCTGCAGGCTGGCATCCAGCCTTGGCCCCCTTTCCACACATGGCACGCTGTGCTCTCTGCTTGTTTTCCAGCTAAGGGTGGCCCCGGAGTCCTCATGCTAGTGATAAAGAAGTCCAGCCGCCTGTGCTCTCCCGCATGGCTTCGTGGCTTTTAGCCTCCATCAGGCTGTTACAGATATAGTCATTGTAAATTAGCCCTCCTCTCCATAGAAGCCTGAGGGTCCCAGGGGTATGCTTCTGTTGAAGCCCCAGCATAAAGTGCCTGACACCCCAGGTCTCCAAAAGTATTTATGACGCGAATTATGTATGTATATATATGGCAAAATACACTTTGCATTTACTTTTTTTGAGATAGTCTCATTTTAGCCCAGCTGATCTCAAACTTACTTCAAAGGGTGGCCTCGAACTTCTAGCCCTCCTTCCTCCCCTTCCTGAGTGCTGGGTTTACAGGTGTGTGCCATCAGCCAGGTTTATGTGATGCTGAGATCAAACGTAAGGTTTCGCACATGACCAGCTGAGCCACTACTTCGGACCTTTTAAAAAAGTACGTTGCACCCCTAGTCTCTTCGGCGTAAACCACTGACTCAACCAGCGCATAGAAGCTACCGAATCTTGCGCCCGGCGAGACCAGTTGTGATTGATACCCGCAAACAAGGAGCGTCCAGGCACGTGGGGGCGTGTTCTAGAACTACATTTCCCGGCGCCCCCCGCTATCGCGGGGCGTGTCTGAAACAAGGGGCGTGGTTGATGGGCGTGGCCGGCTACAAAGGCGGCCGGCAGCCCGCCGGGCGCAGAGTAGGAGCATCGCCGCTTACCGACGACTGCCCCGGGACAGTGTGGGAGACTCGGATTCGGCCTGCGACGCCCCCGTATGCGCCGGCCGGCTCGGTAGCGGCGGCCCCCATGCTGCTGCAGCCCACGTGCGCCCCGAACGTGTTCCCGCGGCCATCCGTCGCCCCCAGCGCCATGCACGGCTCGCAGAAGGACACCACGTTCACCAAGATCTTCGTGGGCGGCCTGCCCTACCACACCACCGACGCATCGCTCAGAAAGTACTTCGAGGGCTTCGGAGACATCGAGGAGGCCGTGGTCATCACCGACCGCCAGACCGGCAAGTCCCGCGGCTACGGCTTCGTGAGTGCCCGCGGCGCGCGCACCTGCCGCCGCCCCTCCCCCACCGCCTCCCAGACCCGCCGCGCGCAGCCGGGACTCCGGGGCTTCCCGGGACCGTCGGCCCTTCCCCCCACACTTTCCAACCTCCCCAAATAAGCGTCAGCTTTAACAGTAGCGACTTGAAGACGGTTTCCCACTTCCTTCCACTCTAGTGTTCCCAAACTTCTCCTCTGAGAAAGTTAACGGTACTTAGTCCTGGGCAGAACAGCCTGGGGGGGGGCTCCCTAGGGGTTTCTCTTTGCTCCACCTCCCAGGGGATTATCGCTGTCCTTGAAGGCTCCGTTTCCCAGCACTTGAACTTAGGGGAAGGAGCTGCAGTCCTGGAGGCCGAGAAGACAGCCTCAGGGGTCCTGAATACTAAATACCCTCCTGCTCCTGGGAGGGAAGACCCAGGGATGGCCTGACGCCAGGGCAGGACCCTCTTCCCCTCTGTCCTGCTTCCCTCAGCCAGCCACCGAAGCCCCTGACCCTCCGCGTTCCCGCAGGTGACCATGGCGGATCGGGCAGCAGCTGATAGGGCTTGCAAAGACCCTAACCCTATCATCGATGGCCGCAAGGCCAATGTGAACTTGGCCTACCTGGGTGCCAAACCTAGGAGCCTGCAGACTGGTGAGCGTTTGAACTTTCTTTCCAGCCCTTCTTGTTTCTATATTCAGCCTTGCTATCTGTCTGATGGAATACACTGCCCCCGCTCCCCCCTTTTGTCCCAGAGTGGCGGCCAGCGGTCATGTGCCCTGCAGAGCTAGCCTAGGGCAGCCACCCCTAGCTTGGAAGCTCGCTCTTCTTTCTCAGCAGGATATAGTTCTAGGGATACCGACTCTCAAATGTCTGCCCTACCCGTGGGGAGGGAAGAAGTCAGTTGCTGCCGGGGCTGGAGATTAGGAGTCACCCAGAGAAGCCGATGCCACCTGTGGACGTCTGTGCTTTGGGTGTTTTGAGAGTCCACTAACAGGGACAGAGGTGGTGGCTGGGATGGGAGAAGGAAGCTTACTGTCCTTTGTGACTAGGGCAGTGTGGCACGCTTGACTCTGCCTCCCTGTGGATGGCCCTGGGACCTTCCCCATATAGGATGCTGTTCCTAACTGTCCTCTTGTCTTAGGCTTTGCCGTCGGGGTACAGCAGCTACACCCCACCTTGATCCAGCGCACCTATGGGTGAGTGGATATAGCTGGTGTGGGTGGGAGGGCCTTGAGGTGGGACAGCTGTGGGCTTCTGTCTGTCTCAGATCTGCAAGGCTGGGGAAATGGCTGTTTTCAGAAACTGGATTGTGTTTTGGAAGTGTGGAGGAAGAGATAAGACCAACTGCCTTTCTCTAACTCAAAGGGGAGCACACGCCTTCAAGCCTGGTGCCTGCCTTGCCCCCACTTCTGTGACACCTCCTCGGCCATCTGTGCCTCCACTTCCTTACCTGTGCAGTGAATGTGGGGGCTCAGTCCATCCCCAGCGCAGGTAGCTCTCCTAGAGTGTATGCCAAGGTGACCTGGGCTCTTCCTGGGGTGCTCTCTGATGTGGACCGGTGTCAGGGGCATAGCTCCTGTGGGTCTGTACCCGGTGAGGGTTCATGCTTGTGAATGGCATAGTAGGTGACGGTCACTAGCTGGCTTTTTGTGTGAGTCGCTTGTTCTGTGTCCTACCTCCTTCCATACTAAAAAGAGCGATAGGCCTGGCAGCTGCTTAGGGAAGGGCTCACACACGTGAGGGACACAAACATTAGACCCTGCCACTTGGTTTGGCCACAGTCAGCTGTTTATCCGGTGTAGACTGGCTGTGAATGAGCCAGGTGGGTGGGGGCTCTGACACACACACACACACACACAACACATGCTTTGTACTGGCAAGCTTGCCAAATCCTTACTGCCAGGTTTTGTGTCTCCGCTTGGTGCATGGGGTAGAGTGGGGTCTGTCGGGGCGGGAGCTGGGAGGTAGAGTGGGGAGGGTGTATGTTGGGATGAGAGCTGAGTTTGGCCAGCACAGAGGGTGAGATGGCTGGGAACAGTGCTGCTTGCTCTCTCTAAGTTTGCTTATTCTGTGGGGCGCCTCAGGGATTCTCCACAACTCTCCTTGGGGATTGGTGTGAGCCACGCAGGGCATATCTGTGGGGAGCTGTGTTCTGGGCCCCAGCCTGTGTTTTCTCGTGTGTTGTCACTGGTCTCCTGGGGGTGTACTTGGGGTGCTACCATGGCAGATAGTGCCAGATCACTTTTTTGGCCTGGGATCTGTTCCCTATGTGTTCTAGGTTGTCTGTGGGAACATCCTAGCCTTGGTATCTGCATGGTAACTTCTCCCCTGCTGGCTGTGTGAGGAGGGTGCCCCTGCTCTCTGGTAGCTTGCTGTGCTCCTGGGTCCTGGGTTTCAGGCTAATGCTGGGCTGAGATGAGAGATGCTTACACTGGGACAGGGGTTCCCATGCCTCTGATCCATAGCTGCCACAGTCACTAGTGCCTGCCTGGCCTCTGTTACTCTCCGACTATGCCCCCTTTGGTTCCCTTTCCTGGAAAATGGGGACACTACTACTTATTGACAGCATGCTCTAGTCTTTGGAAAAGGCCCTCCTCCTGTCCTCATAGATGGCTAGTGACTTACCCAGGGGGTGAGGTGTGAACCTGTAAACTCAGGGCCACGCTTGCTATCTTTGGGGGTGGGCATGTTCCAGGAACCCTGATTCTCAGGGGTTTATCTGGCATCAGGCCACAATAGTTTGTAACTAGATTAGCAGACTGGTCATCTGCCACTTTGACTACAAAGTAGCCTCACAGTGATTGGAGGAGTGTAGACCCAAACGGACAGGTGGGCAGAGGGACTGGCCGACCTGCAGTGCCATTGGTCCTTGGGTTCCTTTGAGGAACATTCTACTTCCTGCCCTTACCAAACCGTGTGTGTGTGTCTGTGTGTGTGTGTGTGTGTGTGTGTGAGAGAGAGAGAGAGAGAGAGAGAGAGAGAGAGAGACAGACAGACAGACAGACAGACAGACAGCTAGAGACGGACCCCGTGTGTAACCAGGCCTCACTGCCTGGGTCATTGCTATAAGTGCCCTGCCCTCCCAGCTGGGAGGCAGAGTTGGGCTGTCAGCAGCTCCCTTTGTTTTTGCAAACAATCAGGCTGGCCTGGCTGGGCCTGACTCAGCGGTTGGTTTTGTCCATCAGCCTTGGGCTACCCTGGCTGAGGGCCTGGTAGGAGCTGGAACCCTGGCAGCTCAGAGCCTGCAGGCGCCTGCCTGACTACTTTTTCCTAGGGCTTCTGGACCCTTGATGTTCTGAAGACCCCAGAACCCACCCATAAGCCAAACCACTGTTAGGGTCCTCACCTGTCTGGTCAGAACTACCCGTCAGCTTACGAAGACTCTGAGACAACACAATGCTTTGCTGTTTACCTGGGTCCTCGTCTGCTTGCCCCATGCCTGCTTGTTGACCGGGCCTTGTATGGCCTTGCTGGCTGTACAGCCTGTGCCTGTCCGTCATGTAACCGTATCTGTGGGACAAGGCTTGGTATCTGGTGAAGCCTTCCTCAGCCATTGCAATAGTTTCTGCCAGCCTTCAGGCCTGTGTGGTAATCCCTGCTGGGGCTAAGTGACCCAGGACTTTCCAGCAAGGGGGTCTCTTCCAGCCCTGGGGCACAGTCAGTAGTGCAGATGGGAGGGGAAGGGTGAGAGTACCCCACCACCGTGGTTATGTGTTGATCTGGTTTGTCAGGGCCTCCCAGGGTCAAGGGTGTCTGTCCACACTCAGCCTAGAGCCGAGGTTTGTCTCTGGCCTGGCAGCCCTTGGAACCTCTCCTGAGCTATTTTGAAGGGCTGTTGCTCCCGCAGGCTGTCCTCCCTGTTCTTAGGGGAACCTTGCTGAGGCAAGATGCCCAGACACTCTGATCCTTTCTCCCCAAAATAGGGCCAGGCCAGGCCCTAGGGGCTGAGGTCAAGGCAGAGTCCCAAGCCTGCTGGGTGTCAGGCTGCACCTCCAGACAGCAGCGTTGGTGACGGGGCCACGTTAAGGACTAACTAAGCATGGTGTGTGGAGTGTGTTGATCCCAAGGCCATGGAGAACCTTGGGGTTTGTCCTGGACGATCCCACAACAGGCCTAGGAGGAAGCTCTGTTGGCCTAAGCTTGGGGCCACATAGACTTCTGGCCTGCCCTCTCCCTAGGGCCACTCAGGCCCATCCCTCTTTTCCCAGCACCTCCCTTGCTCATGTGACAGGTTTTGGATGAGTGAACTCATGTTCCCGAGACCAACAACAATTGGGAATCCTCTCCCTGGCTTGGGTTTTCTTTCCTATAGTCTTCATTTTAGAGACTATGTTTTCTGTGGTATGGGCCTGGTACCCACATGGCGATGTCTGTCCTGATGCCATGTCACCAGACCTGTGGACTAGAGGTGAGGAGGAGGAGGGGGGTGGTGAGATACAGACATCCCCAACCTGGTGCCCAGTGTGGCCAGGACCACTGCAGTTAGACGGGGTGCTGCTGGGGGTGCTCCTCAGGGGAATGAACAGTGCTGTGTGTTATCTGACTGGCCAGTTGAGCCGCGTGTGTTACCGGTGTAAGTGAGCACCATAGTGTCTGGGTCCCCGTAGGGTCCCACACTGTGAGGGCCATAGTGTCTGGGTCCCCATAGGGTCCCACACTGTGAGGGCCATAGTGTCTGGGTCCCCATAGGGTCTCACGCTGTGAGGGCCATAGTGTCTGGGTCCCCATAGGGTCCCACACTGTGAGGGCCATAGTGTCTGGGTCCCCATAGGGTCTCACACTGTGAGGGCCATAGTGTCTGGGTCCCCATAGGGTCTCACACTGTGAGGGCCATAGTGTCTGGGTCCCCATAGGGTCCCACACTGTGCCAGCCTTTTTCCTGCACAGACAGTGTAGCCAGTGAGGGGAGGTTGGAGGAAGAGATTGGCTCTGTCCTAGTTTCACTGAGGGCAGTGAAAGGTGAGGCCCATTTGAGGCTGCAGGAGGGGCAGGTGTGTCACACACTCTGGTTCAGGAGGCCTCTCTAGGGGTGTGGCAGCGAGGAGTTGGAAGTACTGTAGGCTCAAAGCCAGGCCCAGAGCAGCAGGTGTGAGCATGCTCACCCCACCACCTGTGGGTTATCTTGGGGGTGGCCCTGCTTGCTTCCCCGGCATCACTTCCTGTTTGGCAGCCTGTCTGGAGGCAGGCGGGGGCTGCGTCTGTCTGACCCTCCCCGGGGGTGTGCTGCCTCTGCTACTGCACCTGTTGTTTGTCCCTGTCTGCTGGGACAAGAAGCTAGCCTCGGGCACTCTTGGGTTCCTCTCAGAGTTCGGTTGTTGCCAGGTGCCCAAGGTACCGCTTCTGAAGCCTGAGCTGAGGGTCCATGGCATGGAGGTCCACCAGGTGGCCTCTGACCCCTGGATCCTGGCTCAGGAATTGAGGTATCCCTTGGAACAGTGGCCTTGCTCCCTTCCCCCAGCCCTCCTTTAGACTCAGCTGGGAACAGGCAGGGAGTCTGCGAGTGATTCTGACCCTCCCTTTGTGTCAGGCCAGGGGCCCTAACTCCGCTGGTGTGACCACAGTGTCTCCTCCCCAGGAGACTTGTGAACCATGCACGGTGGTATAAGAGCTGTAGAGGAAGGGACTATGGGGTGATGATAATGGGAACAGACACCAGAGCCCAGCAGTGTGTGGGTCTTTTTTTCTGAAACAAGGTCTTGTCATGCAGCCCAGATTGGTCTCAGACCAGCTTCCTTTGGCCTCTTAAGTGCTAGGATCAAAGTCATGCACCATCGCTTCCTTTTTCTTGTTAAGCCAGGCACAGGGTCTTGTAGCCCAGCAGACTGTGAACTCCTGGGTCCCTGCCTCTGCCTCTTGCTTCTCTGGAGCTGGGATTTGAACCCAGCCTTATGCGTACTAGATAAGTTCTCAACTCCTGGACTACAAGCAATCCTCTGCTTTCCAAGCGCGGGACTCAGATTTATTTTGAGGACATCCCTCTACCGATGGGTTGAGCCTGAGCCAGAAGGCCTTCCCTTGGGACAGCTGCCATCCAGCCTGAGACAGAATGACCTGGACCACTAGACCTGGGGAGAAGGGCTAAGATTCCAGGGTGGACAATAGATGGACTTGACCCTGGAAGAAGAGGCCATCATGCTGTACACTTAGGCCGTAGCCAGCAGGTCTAAGGTGGAATTTGGGCAGGTTCATGTGGACATGTTCTCAGCTGGTTCCCACTGTGGTGTCTTCTCCCTGCCTGCTGGAACCCCAGAGAGCCTGGTGTCCCCTTCACAGGGGATTCCCAGGAGGCCTGCCAGGCTACCACACACGAGTCACCGCCCCACCCCAGCGCTGGGGCTGCTGGTAAGTTGCCAAGGTCGCCTCCAGCACCAAGGCGCAAGGCCCCCAGGGAGAAAGAAAAAAGTGAAATGGGCTCATTTGCCTTTTTCGTTTTTATTTTCAGTGTGGCTTCGTGTTCGGGAAATGGGCCCTCCTGGGCTGTGGCCAGTGATTTTTCTGAGAGCTGGGCGTCACACACAGGGGGCAGGGACTCCACTGACACTGCTCACTTTGAACCCTTGTTAGTAGTAGCCATGGTAACTGTGTGCTCAGGGTGGGGACACAGATGTCTCAGATGCCACTGCAGAGCTCACACCTCTCCCTGGGGGCAGCCAGCATCCCAGGAGATGTGCCAGTGGTACCCAGTTTACAGTGGGGAAACAGACCAGGAAAGCTCAAACAGGCAGTGAGATCTGGACCCTAGGCCAAGTCAGCCAAGTGCTCCTGGCTGTTTGTTGACCTGACTCTAGACTAATGGGAGGAGAGGCCATCTCTTCCCTCCCAGCTGGTCAGGTTCTCATGGCCCCACCCTTCAGACCCTGCTGTCTGCCCTGGCCAGCACCCATAGCAGCCCACTCTGGGTACTTCCCTTCAGCCTCTGTAGTTTGATAGCTCAGCGTTACCCCAAACCAGATACCACTAGGAAGCTGAGAACTTGAGTCATCCTCCTAACATCACATGGGTCTCCCTGGCGAGAGGGTCCCCAGAGCTCCAGGATTTAGACCCCTTTGGTGGCCTCTGACCTAGGAACTCTGCTGCTGCTGCTGCTACTTACTGTGGGATTAATTGTCCCAGGCCACCCTGGCTTGAGAAAGGGCAGAAGGTTCCCTGAAAAGGATGCGGAAATGGAACCCTGGGTGTGAGGAGACAGTGTCATCTGCTCTCAGCCAAGGCCTGGATGGGACTGAACCCGAGAAAGCTGGTGGCAGAGCACCCTGGAGAGAGTGGGTCACCCCGCCTTTAGATTTCAGCCCGTAAGGCTGGACAGGCAGAGCATGAAAGGTGTCTGTCCACTTGACCTCCCCTCGGGCCCTGATGCTGCCAGGGGTCTGGGATTCACAGGGGTGAAGATGTGGCTGCCTGTAGGCGAGTCATTCCAAGGACTGATAAGGACGCCACAGGACTAAAGCAGGCAGTGACCAAGGGTGGCAGGTCATACCGTCTGCGGTGAACTTGACACAGAGCTGTGTCTCCTGTCCCATCCTACCCTGCTGCTGCTCTATCTGCTGTCTCATGCCTGGGCCCTTCTGGTTTGTCCCGGGGTGCTCAGATGGCCACAGATGCTGTTCTGGGCCTTTAGGGACAATGGAGCAAGGAAACTCGGCCTGCACGGCCACGAAGGTTCATACAAATAAAAGATAGGGTGCTTTGGTGTGGAAAACAAAAGCAGGGGCAGGAGGGGCCCTCAAGATGATGCTGGAGGGAAGAAACCTTTGGGGTCTGTACCCCAGGTGTCAGCACCTTGGGGTGGCTGCAGTTCAGGGACAGCAGGATCCTGGGTGGAGAGGTGGGTGTGGGCTCTCATGTTGGAAGGCCCAGGAGCAGTTTGGATTTGCTTCTCGGTCCAGTGGGATGGTGCTACAGGGTTCTGGTCCCTGGGGTGATGTGGTCTTGAAGTCTTTAAGTGGTATATGAGGGCTAGGCCAAGTGGAGTCTGCTGGCCCAGAGGTAGGAAGTGGGGGAGAGTGACAGTGGCTTTGGGTGGGTGGGCATGCTGAGACGCGGAGGCATTGAATCCTGCAGGGCCCCATATTGCTGCGGTAGAAGGTTAGGAGGCTGGTACCCTTGCTGGGCTGGGCATGAGAGTGGTCGAATGGTGGCTGGCATTTGAGTCTGAGCAGCACTGGCGATGTCTCTGGACACACATGGCACTTCCACATTGCTTGCAGCAGTGTGCAGCCTGGGACCAGGATCACCCATGGACTGGGCACAGGGCTAGAACTCAGGTGGGATTTTAAAGTAGAGTGATGTGTGCCAGAGTGTTCTCTGGTGTGCAGGCCCCGTCCCAGCTGCTGCTGCTTTTTCACCTGGATGTCTGATGTTGGCCGTAGTGTGGAGTCTTCTCAGAGTAGCCTTCGCTGTCCTGGAACTCGCTCTGTAGACTAGGCTGGCCTCGAACTCAGAGATCCACTTCTGCTTCTGCCTCCCGAGCACTGGTATTAAAGGACTGTTAGAACTGTGGTTCCAGTGGAGTGTGGCATATGTGGGAGGCTTGATAGTCTGAGTCGTTTTCACCTGTCCTGTGTCAGGCACCACAGTAGTGCCTGGCAGAGACCTCAAGGAAAGGACAGGTGAGCATGCAGAGACGAAGTGACCCTGAGCACTTAGGGCATACAGGATTGGGCAGGTCCTCCAGGTGGGCAGAGCAGGAAACCAGTCCCCTGCAGTAGGCATGTGTCCAGGCTTTGCGGGGGACCTCAGTGTTAGCAAACGCAACCCCTAGAGGGATTAGGTAAGGGTGTCCCACCCATGTTTTGGGAAGTTCAGAGAATAGCTATCTTGGAGCCTCAGCGCTTGAGTCCCAGGGGCCAGGTGGGGCTTCCCGCCTGACACCCAGGTAGGGACACCCACATAGGCTTTGCTGCTCTAGCAAGGCCTCGGTCTTGCCCGGTGGGGAGCAGGCATCCAGCAGCACCCTCTACCAGAGCTCTGGTTTCAGGAGGGTCAGGCCAGGCTGGGGGACAGTGCAGGAAATGACCCTGGACCCCAGGCTGAGGCAGGTGCTGGGTATTGGGTGCTATGGGATCCGCTGCTGTGCAGGCTTTGGTCTGAGCAGGGCTTAGGGATCTGTGGGCCAGCTGAGTGGTGAGGAGGAGCCCTGTCTCCCAGTCCTGTCGTGCCTACTCCTGCCTGGGCATCCTCCCTGCTGCCTGCCCAGGCCCCACTTTCCTGCAGCCTCCCCTGAGCTCTGGGTACCTCTTTCTGCAGAACTCAGGAATCTGAGAAAGTATCGTGCAGCCCAGAGGTAGGGTTAGAATCCACATGAGCCGTTCCAGTCGAGGTAGGGCAGACACTACCTGGGGCTCCTGCCAAAGGCTGTTTGGCCTCACAGCTGCACATCTGTTGCCGTGTGGCGTACAGGATGCTGACCGCTGCGGGTGATTGGTGTCAGCTGCCCCCGCCCTTTGAAAATGGAGAGGGCAACTGGGTGCAGAAGTTCTAACACCATCCAGGGTCACACCTGTGTCAGCTGTGCCTCCCCGCGTGCACTCCAGTGACTTTCCTAGTTCTGCCCTGGCCTTGCCTGGGGCTGCTGGGGCTGCGGAGATGGCTGGATAAGTGCTTGCTGCACACGTATGATGGCCACAGTTTGGATCCCATGGCAGTCTACTGTAACCCCAGCGTGCGAAAGACTGACGGGGTCCCCAGAGTGAGGCTATAGAATCTGTGAGGTGAATTCATCAGTGATACTCGCTGCTTGCCTCTCTGCCACCCACTGCATGGCTGGTCAGTGCTCCACCACACAGGCCACATGCCACTTGTCCATTTGCAACTTGTGGCAGGTATTGGGATGCTGCTCTGGTGATTGGAGCTTTTTTATGGGGGAGGATGGGTAAGGTTTCTCTGTGTAGCCCTGACTGTCCTGGAACTCACTGCCCAGACTGGCCTTGGACTCACAGAGGTCCTCCTGCCTCTGCTCTGTATTGGGATTAAAGGTGTGTGCCGCTACCCAGCTGACTAGAACTCTTTTTAGTCATGCACGTGTACTCCTCAAGCCTTCCAAAGACTTCAGACCACACAAGTAGACCCCGCCTCTTCCCTCGGTCTCTGCTAGGCGCTGGCTGCTCCATCCTTCCTGGGGCATCCTTGGAAAGCCCTCATCTCTTGGACCTGTATGTGTTAGGTGGGCTAGGCCCGGAGTCTGCATCTCATCCGTCAGTTTCATCTTTCAGAGTTGTTACTATGGGCAGGAGCCTGGGTTGGGGTGGGATTGGATGCCATTCCCTGGTCTCCTGGGTGACTTTGGTTATTTGTGATCTCACACAAGCTGCGGGGACTCACTGGGTGTACTCTCTCCAGAGATGTGCACAGCCTAGGGCTGGGGGGTGTGTGCAGAGCGGCAGCACTGGGGAGCAGCTAAGCCTTTTCTTTCGGAGCAAAGCCTCTCTCTGGAGTTAGGCTGTGTGCTAGGCCTGCCTCGAAGATGTTACAGGAAGCTGGCCTAGAGCACACACCATGAGAGTGAGCCAGCTGCATGCTGACACCCTCGGTGGCGCCCCCACACTGCACTGCAAGATGCCACCAACAGCCCCTCTGCAGGTGTTTAGTGCAGTGCGGGCGCTGCTGTAGACATGTCTGAGGTCCAGAGAGGCTCAGCTCTTCACCCAGACCTGCCCAGCAGGGGACTGGCTGTGCAGGCAGATCCAGCAGCAGGTTCTCAACTGCCTGCTGCCCAGCCTCAGTTTCCCCTGTAGTCGTGCTGTGCTTCCTGAGGGAGCAGCAGCTGGTGCTCAAGTGTCTGAGGGTGTGGGGTGGGAGCTCAGGTCTACAGGTGCCCTCCAGTTACAAGCTGCAGGACCGACGTGGTCACCTGGCACAGGGCACTCAGCCCTCCTGACTTTAAAATGGCTGTGTTGATGGGACATTGGCCTCTGGAGCATCTTGTTACTTAGCAGGGCACACACCAAGCCCACCAGCAGCCCTGTGCCCTCCATCCTGCAACCCTGCTGCTCAGCCTTCCCTGGCAAGAGTTGAGCAAGGGCTCCATGAGGGAGGAGCTCCTGCTGTCCAGGAGCTGGTGGGTGGCTAAGGAGCATGGGTGTCACTGGGAGGGGTAGGTATCTGGCATGTGGACTGCACTGCCCCCATGGTTTTTCTCAGGCCTTGAACTGTTAGCTTCTCTCTCCTCACAGTCTTGAGATTCCAGGTTTAAACAAAAGCCGCACGTTTAAACACTGTACAGTGGGTATTGCGGGAGATATGGGGTGGGCCTAGGTTGAGGAGGAGGACACTGAGAACGGGTGTTTGGCGTGTGAAGCAATGGCACTGCCCATGCAAAGGCCCTGGTGTCAGTACACCTGGCATGTTGCTGAAACTGTCTTGTAGATGGGGTTTTAGATTGGGCAGGGCACAGGTCTCTTTGTCCCCCATACCCTTGGCCTCCTCCACTTGGCCGCCATCGTGTTCCTTTCTGCCTACAACCCCTGACACTCTGCTTGGCCCACAGGCTGACTCCCCACTACATCTACCCGCCAGCCATTGTGCAGCCCAGCGTGGTGATACCTGCCACCCCTGTCCCATCACTGTCCTCGCCCTACCTTGAGTATACACCAAGCAGCCCAGCCTATGCCCAGTACCCTCCAGCCGCCTACGACCAGTACCCATACGCCGCCTCGCCTGCCACAGCCACCAGCTTCGTGGGCTATGGCTACCCAGCTGCCATGCCACCAGCCTTGTCTGCCACTGCACCTGCAGGCACCACCTTCGTGCAGTACCAGGCGCCTCAGCTACAGCCTGACAGGATGCAATGAGGCGCGTCCTGCCTAGGGCCACAGCCACCGCCTGCCAGCCTCAGGAACCACCAGCACTTGGGTCTCCTCAGGCCCCTGGGCCCACCTGCCGAGGGCTCCAGACAGCATCTTCTCCAGCCCAGGCCCTGCTGTGCCTTGAGGAAGGCCATGAGAAGTAAGGGTACACTCTTGGGAATCTCTGCAGTCACTCCATGCCAGGTGCCTTACTCTGGGACGTGTACAGACGTCTGCCTTCCTCTCTGGGAACCCCGCCCATTGCCCCTCAGTCGAAGCACTGTGCCATGTCCTGTTGGGATTGTTCTACTCTGAAGGCAAGACCATCATCACCAAGAACTCCAAACCTGTTTTTTACTTAGAGACTGGCTTTGGTCAATAGTTCCCTGTGGAGACAATGACAGTATTTCTCTGTGACAGTGTCACTGATGGGATGCCTGGAGCTACCCTCTTCCCTGTGGGGTGGCCATCACCAGGCCACAGCCCTGCAGGGCCCTGGGCTCCTGTCTGTCTGATGCTGCCCACCTTACCTGCAGAGGTGCCCATCAGGGCGAATTCTCAGGTGTCTGTTGCTGTGCCATTGAGGCCTTCTTCCTGGCCCTGCACCCTCTAGGCAGGCTCCTGTGCCTGCCCATCTCCCCCTGTTGTCACCTGCGTGCCAGTCCAGGAGCATGACCTGACTGCACAGAGGGAGAAGTCCCGCCCATGTCTGGGAGGGGTGCAATGGGCATCTCTGGCAGTGTGGGCTGCCCGCAGGCTGGGCAGTGGGTCCTTCCACACCTACCTCAGGGAGCCAGTGTGAAGGCCCTCAGCAGCATGCCTGCTCCTCAGCCCAGAGGACAGAGGGAGTAATGTTATAATATTTTTATTAGAATATTCTGATTATAAAAATAAAACTTGTTTTCTTTAAAGAGAAAGTCTGTCCCTGTGTCAGGGTTTCTGACAGCTGTTCATCAAACCCTTAACCCTGCATCAGCCTCTGCTGATGTCTGTTAGCTTCAGGGACAAGTAGGGCCGGCCCCAGTATGGCCCAGCAGTCTGAACCAGAGGACTCTGACCGCCACAAGGTAGGTGCAGCCAGGTCTGGGCGGGGTTCACTGTTGACCCCAATGCTCAAGCCTTTAGAAGTGGACCTGGGGTTGATTTCTTGCACTGTCCCTTAGGTTCCCTAAAACCCCGTTCTGGTTTTCACTTAGTTTGACTGTGAGGTGCGTCTGGAGCGTCTGTGACCCAAGCCCAGCTGTGCTGTCAGGGTTGGGTTTGCTTTCATCCCAGGCCTCCACCTCCCAAGTGTCAGTTTGCAAACACTGAAGGGTCAGAAGGTCAATGTGAGGGCTCCTAACCCACAGCTGACATCTGTTGCTGCTGATAAGAGTGTGGGGCCAGGGATGGGTGGCGGGCACTGCCAGGGTTATCAGGAGGGCCACGTGAAGCCAGCATACTTCCTGTCTCTATCAGCTGGTGGCAGCCACAGGGGTAGGCCCTCAGCAAGGCCCCTTGGTCTGGATAATGCCCTCCTGGGTCTTAGGATTGAGGGCTCTAAACAGGCAAACCTAGGAGAGCAATAGGCGCTGTTTTGTGCCAGGGTCACGGCGGGCCGAATGCAGTCAGCACAGCCATGCCGCCATCAGTAATTACAAGGATAACTGCTGCTCTTGCTACAGGACAGTTTCCCATGGGATGTCCCCAGGTACAGGTGGCAAGCTGCAGAGTCATTGTCCCTGGTGCAGCATGGTTGAAAGGGCTGGTTAAGAGAGCCCACACTGTCCCAGGACAGGGATTTTCACTGCTTGGCCTCCCGAGGACAGGATTTCTGTCCTAGAAATCTGTTCCTAGCTGCCAGCACAGACCTGGTACACAGTATGAGCCAGAGGGGGCACAGGTTCCATCCGGCCCGATGGCCAGGCACACTCCCATGCAAGCAAGTGCTGAGACTGCTTACACATGGGTGTGCTCACCCTGCACATAAAAGTTCAGCCAGCCAGTCATAGGGATACACACAAAACACACACAGGTATGTGGATACACTTTCACAGTCACACAAGCACACCCGACTCGGCACACTTGCATAGACGTCTGCCAAGCAACACACACGTTTGTACATGTGCACGCACACCCCAGAACCAGGCATACTGGGTAGCACGAAGAGGGTCCATGTGTGTCATCTGTGTGGTGTGTTAGGTGAGGACCATGGCCTCTGGAGCAGAGACACAGCTAGTTTTGAGCTGGAGTCACTTGAGGGAGAAGCTAGACCTGGCTGGGGCGGGGATCTGGGTGGCTGGACAAAGAAGAGGGGGACCTCAGGCCATGGGATGGACCTCTGCGCAGGGGCAGCAGCCCAGATAAGAGACACGCTGAGCCCCAGTGCTATCCTGTATGGACCATTCAGTTGAGTGTCAGCTACCATATTTGCCCAGAGCCCAAAGCTTAATTAAGATCCAGTTGCCACATGACCGACTGCATAGTCTCCACCTCTCCCCTACCCTGAGGACCTATCCTGTTCAGTGGAACCCCCATCCCTGGGCACCCCTTGCTGTGAGGCTTTTGAGCCTTGAGGTGTGTGAGTCACTGGCATGGTGTAGACCCTGTCTGGGTCACAAGAGCTACATGAGCTTTCTGGAACTCCAGGAGGAAGAGGGCCTTCTCTGGGGGAAACAGGCTGGGAACAGATAACCCTGAGTGTCTGGGGGAGGAAGAGGTCTCTGCCAGTGGGTAGGCAAGGAGATCTGGGAACCAAACGGTCTTGGTGACAAACTACTTCCCTTTACACTAGAGAATGGTCCTCAGGGATAGATCCCCCTTGTTCCTGAGGGAAGAGTTGTAATGCTGGGCAGGGTTGGGATAGTAGCTGCCCTTGGCTCTGCTTCCAGCAGCCTCAGTTTCTCATTGAGACCCCTCCCAGGCGGTGTGACAGACAGCCCTCTCTTGAGGGGAGCTGGCTTGGGGACAGAGCAAGTGATTTCATTCAGGCTTCAGCCCCTGCCTTCCTATACCTCTGTGTTGTGACCCACTGGCCAGCTGGCACCATCTCGGCCAGTCCCCTGCCATGCCTCCATTCCTCTGTCAGGTATATGGCCTCTCTCCCAAGGACCTACTGCAGCCAGGATGCAGTGGAAGGGGCCGCTGCTCAGGCCGTCTCTGGCTCTACCACTCTAGACCTTGGACATGATGGCTGGAGCTCCAGCAACCATCCAGGCCCTTGGAGAACTGACCCAAACACAGTTAAATCTCCTATAAACTGGCTCAGTACCAAGTTCCTGAACAGAAAGGGGAGAATTGGCAGCCAGCAGGGGCTGATGTGAGGTAGACACTCAGCTCGGGAGCCCCAGGAAAGACTAAGCAGTCATCGGAGGAAGGATAACTCCCGATTCCTGTGACGTAACCCTTTGAGCTCAAGCCTCTGCTCCCCAGAGAAAGGACCCCCATTTCTAGCTACGACAGCCACACCGCCAGCTTCAGACTTAACGTCTCCAGAACTCAGGCTGTCGTTGGAGCCTGGGAACTCGTGGGTTCCACATCTGACATCTCCCTGAGACCCTGGCGCCCTGTGGCAGGTTGACCCTCCCTGTGCCAAATAGGCTGCTCAGGCTGAGAAATCCAGTTGTGTTTAGAGGCTGCCAGAGTGCTGGAGTGACTGGGTTGGATTTAACCCAAGCACCTTGAATCTGGCCACATAAGACTTCAGAACCAGGTCACTGCCCCGTCTCTTCCACCTCACCCTCAGCCAGCTGGGCGTCATCCCCACACATGGCCCTCTCGGCCTGCTGACTCACACTGGTGTTTTTCCTCAGACGTGTAAACACTGAACGAGGACCCCAGGCAACAGGTTGGATGTCTAGATACAGCTGCCCAGAGCTCCCTGGTCTAGGTGTCACCTCAGGCAGTGGTGGCGGTGGCATCTGCCCTTCCAGTACCTCCTGGGGCTGCTGATAAGAGTCAGACTTTGCTTATCAGCCTGTTATTCTATCCCTGGGTGCTGGGGGGAGGAAGCTGAGAGAAGAGATGGGGAGCCCCTACCACCCCAACTCCAGCAAGACCCTGGCTGCCACCTGCTGGCCCCTGCCTAGCAATGGGGGCATTTTTAGAGGGGTTTTAAGAATAGAGGTATTGTTTGAAATTATAGATACAAATAGCCCTGCTAGAATCTGGGTATTGTAATCTCAGCACTCAAGAGACTGAGACCGGTCTTGAGTTTGGAGCCCGTCTATTTCAGAGTGAAAACCCTGTCTCGGAAAAAATGTGAATGCTGGGCGGTGGTGGCGCACGCCTTTAATCCCAGCACTCGAGAGACAGAGGCAGGCAGATCTCTGTGAGTTCGAGACCAGCCTGGTCTACAAGAGCTAATTCCAGGACAGGCTCCAAAACCACAGAGAAACCCTGTCTCGAAAAACCAAAAAAAAAAAAAAAAGAAAAAAAAGAAAAAGAAAAATTGTGAATAAATAAATAGTGTCAGTTGCAGTACAGGTAATCATACTCTGACAGAGAAGCTGTACGGTGATTTTTGCACATGTCTGTAGAGAGAGAGGACACTGACTGTTTCCTTAGGTTTTGAAACAGCTTTCCTCTGTATCCCAGGCTCTGTCCTGGAACTTGACATCTTCCTGCCTCAGCCTCCTACCACACAGGATGCAGGAATTATACTTAGGGTCAGGCCCTGTGCTGAGTCAAAGGAATGTGCAATACTAAGCCTCAAATGCCAAGTTTGGGGGAGTTCCTTATATAGCAACTGAAACATATACCTGGGGGGGAAGGACAGAAAAGAACCTTCTGGAATGAGGAGACCGTACACAAAAGGCATAAAGTATCTTAGAACCCCGCCTTGGAGGGCTTCGGGTGCACTTCAGTGTTAGAATGGGCGTGGCAAAGCCCTGGATTGCATCTCCAGCACCACATACGTGTACACGTGTGCACACGGATCCCTCTTGGCGGCCAACCCAGATGGCTCACTTCTAGACAGTGATTTCTTATTTAGGGTGAATTTCTTCCTCCCTTGCACTTCCAGTGTGACCTGCAGGACTCTGCCTTCTGCCCCTCTAGCAGAATTTACAATAACCCCCCCCCCCACACACACACACCAGCTTGGCTGAGCCCCTCCTGCAGCCAGGTTTTGCATAGCTGTTCAGGGAAGGCTGCCATTCCCCATCTCTTACTGACCAGCTGAGGTGTGAGGCCGAGGGCTGACTCAGTGAAGCGGTGGGCCCTCTTTACCACTGTTGTCAGGTGATGAGCCCCAGAGTCACCCAGGGGCAGCTTCCAGTTCTGTGGAGAGTATTTCACATTTAGCCTTCAGGAGCAGAGAGCGACAGACATTGTTGCTGAGCAAGCTCAGTGTGACAGCGCGTTCAGAGTCCCCGGAAGAACGTGCCATCTCCTCCTGGAAGAGCACTGTGCTTTCCTGAGCGGATGACCCAGAACCTTGTCATCTGGAGGTAAGTGCCGGGGAGACGGGGAGAGATGGGAGAGAGGCACTTGCTGCTCACTTCTGGGTGGTACCCAGGGAAGAGTGCAGGCAGTATGCCTGCAAATGTTCCTGAGGTAGGACTGGAGGAGCAGGGGGCGTCCCCTGTGACTGGCAGGAAAGACACCCAGAGTGAAGAGGTCATCTTTGGGGAACTGGGGCTGGAGAGATGGCTTAACTGCTCTTCCAGAGGACCTGGGTTCAATTCCCAGCACCACATTGTTGTGAGGCGGCCTGTTGTAGGTTCCTGGCTGCTCAGCCCCTAAATAATCACACAGAAACTGTATTATTTAAATCACTGCTTGGCCCATTATCTCTAGCTTCTTATTTGCTGACTTTTACATCTTAGTTTAACCCATCTCTATTAATCGTGGCCTACCAGCAAAGTTTCGGCACATCTCTCTCCGGAGATAGCTCAGTGGCTTCTCTCTGATTCTGCCCTTCTTTCTCCAAGCATTTGGTTTAGTTTTCCCCACCTATCTAAGTTTTGCCTTATCACCAGGCCAAGACAATTTTTTTATTCACCAGTGGTATTCACTGTATACAGAGGGGAATCCCACATCACCACA
>JAQHUG010000040.1:9671369-9683309 GCA_028555095.1 Dicrostonyx torquatus
GGGGAGGGGCTGCAGCTCATCTCTGGCCCACAGAGCCAGAGTGCAAGTCGACTCTCTGCTCCCAGGAGTGTCCTGAGAGAGGTCAGAGGTGGCCCATGGGAGATGCAGTGGCCCCCTGTGTGACAGCCTGGCTGTCTGTGAACTTGAGTTTTGACCATATTTGCCCAGTGACTTGTGGCTGCCCCAGGCTGTGGCATAAATACCAGTTTATCAGGTTTATTTATTTTGTCCCCGTGGAGCGCAGAGGAGCCAGCAGCCTCCCAGGGCGGCGGCGCCCACTGGGCCCTGGATGGAAGACTGGACTATGGCTGGCACAGTTGGTTTCGCTGGAGCTTCTGAGCCATCCTTTGGGGTCCTGGGACATAGGAGAGCAGGCTTAGCCTACTGAGCACATTGTCAGTATCCTGAAGGCAAAACAGGGTGTCCTCTTTCCCAGCAGAATCTTAATCCATCTTGTCACCAACAGGTCTCCCTGTCACTCTGTGTGACCAGGCCAGGCTGATCAGAACCCCAGAGGATTGGGTTCAGATACAGGTTCCTGGCCCAAAAGAACCCTGGGGACACAGCTTGGGAGGATTAATGGGGACAGAGGCCTGCGGCTCTTTCTATAGACTCTCTTGGCAGTGCGGTGTCTGCCTGAAGCACCGTGACCACAGGGAGACTGAGCCAGAATCTCAAGAGGTGGCCAGTTGGGGAAGTCGAGAAAAAATGAAATTCCTGAGGCTGGAGCTGCAGTGCCCATCACCTTTTCAAATTTAAACTGCCTTCCTTCTTCTTCTTTTCCTTATATTTTTGAGACGAGTGCTCACTGTGTAGCTCAGGCTGTCCTAGAACACACATGTAGCCCAGGTTGGCCTCTAGTGATCTTTCTGCCTCAGCCTCCTACCCAGACACTAGGGTTTCAGGAGTGAACCAGCACGCCCAACTTTTTCCTTCTCTTTTGTTCTTTTTCTTCCTTTTTAATGTTTTTGTTTTTGGTTAGGGACAGTCTTATGTAGCCCAGGCTAGCCTCAAACTGTAGCAGGCGATGACCAATGACCTTGAACGTCTGCGCTTCCTGTTTCCCCCTCCCTAGGCTAGGACTAAGGTTGTAGGGCACCATGCTGGTTCATATGGTGCCTGCTGGACGAGCCCTCTGCTAACTGACCTGCCTCCCTGCCCCTTCCTCTTCTCAGCACTGCAGATGATACCCGGGCCTCCAGCCCACTAGGCAGGTGCTCTGCTACAGAGCCATGACCCATATTTTTGTTTTTTGACACAAGGTCTTGCTGTATAGTCCAGGACAGCTTTGAAACAGTAATCCTCCTGCCTGCCAGACAGCTGGGAGGCCTAGGCCACTGCACATGACCAGCGGGTGACTTTTATTAGTGTGTGTGTGTGTGTGTGTGTGTGTGTGTGTGTGCTCATGCATGTGTGTGGAGGGCACAGTGGTCAGAAGAGGGCATCAGATCCCCAGGAGCTGGAGCTTTTGTGAACCCCACATCTGGACTCCGGTCCTCACAACAGAGCTCTCTCTCCAGCCCAAGCAGTGGTTCTTCTATTACAAATCAACACCAGCTCGGCCTCAAAGCAGCTGTCATCTGTGGCCCCAGTTCAGTGAAGAGGAGCTCCAGTGTGGTGTGACCCGACTTGGGCCACAGCCTGGGGTCCCACAGGACAAATCAATGAGGCTGTGTCTCTTCCAGAGGGCTCCAGACTGAATCCTAGCTCCATCTTGTGGATCAGAGTCCGGGCCTGGCCAGCTGTGAGCACAGCAAGCCCCTGACCCATGCTAGCTACACTCCTGCTTCCTAGGTAGCCCTTTCAGAAAAAGTGACATGAGGCGTGCGAGCTTCCCTCTTCTGCTCTGCTGTAGAATATCGCCTTGCTGTCGCGTGCAAGGGCGACAGGGACCAGGGAAGGCCAGCTGTCCCCATCTTAATGTCCATAACCAGAATCTCTCTCGCAACTCTCATTTCCCAGGGAATTATACTCCAGTGGCTCAAAGGAGGGCATGCACATCTCTTCATTCTTTTCATTTTTTCAGATCTAATGTGTATGAAGATTTTGCCTGCTTGTGTGTATGTGCATTGTGTGAGTGTAATGCCTGCAGAGGTCAGAAGAGGGCGTCAGATCCCCTGGACTTGGAGTTACAGATGGTTGTGAGCTGCTATGTGGGTCCTTGGAAATGAGTCTGGGACCTTGCAAGAGCAGCAAGTGCTCTTAACCACTGAGCCAGCACTCCAGGGTCAAATACCTTAATTCTTGGCCACGCCTTTAATCTCAGCACTAGGAGAGGCAGAGGTAAGTGGATCTCTGTAAATTTGAGGCCAGCATGGTCTACAGAACAAGTTCCAGGACAGTCAGGGATACATGGAGAACCCGTCTCAAATAATAATAATAACAACAACAAATAAACAAGTAACTTCCTTTCTCCCCAGATTGCTTTATCACAGCAACAGAATGAGCGAGAGCACAGAGCATTTTCTCTGGTCCAGATCAGCTGTTTCTGGAAGAGACGCCTGCTCCTGGTCCTCTGAGGCCTCTTGACCCCACGTGCTTAGTGCAGACCAACCACATCAGCTCTTCCTTCACAGTCAAGACTGCGATTCCCAGGCCCCATGGGCTTGGTTACCATCCTGGGATGGAGGTGAAGTTGTTTTTTTGTTTGTTTGTTTGTTTTTTTACCATGGACAGGACCACAGGTCAGCTTTGTGTGGTCCATCCATCTGACATGATCTCAACAGCACCTACTGTGTGGTGTCTGACAGAGCGTGGGCACACATGAGCAGGGGATCTCATCAGCACCTACTGTGTGGTGTCTGTGACAGCATGGGCACACACATGGCACCTACTGTGTGGTGTCTGTGGCCGACCGTGGGCACACATGGCACCTACTGTGTGGTGTCTGTGGCAGCATGGGCACACACATGGCACCTACTGTGTGGTGTCTGTGACAGACCGTGGGCACACATGGCACCTACTGTGTGGTTCTGTGGCAGCATGGGCACACACATGGCACCTACTGTGTGGTGTCTGTGACAGACCGTGGGCACACAGGAGCAGGAGGAAGCGTGCTGGGCCATACTGATTCATTCTTTCCCTGATCAGGTTGAACAGGACCTTCCCTGGGCCTTAAAAATCTTGTACTCTTATTTTACAGGCCACAAACTTCCCTGGTGGGACTCTTGCGGTGTTCCTCCCCTCTCTTGCTTACTCATGCCAGCTGCTCCCAGCATAGGGCACCTATGCCCACACCAAGGTCTGGCCTTCAGGTGCCTAAAGAACTCAGCCTGCTTCATGGCCAGCTCTTCCTGAGTCTCCTGTACCCAAAGCACTGCTCTCTCCATTGAGCTGTTTTCCCCTCCCCTGAGGACACCCAGGCTGTACCCAGGCTGTACCCATACGTGCAGCAATGCACCCTGGGAGGCAGTTGTTGTCAGTTCCTGGCTGCTACACATTGGCGAGCCATTACATTCAAATTCTGCCAGCAACGTAGCAAACAACATACGGTCCTAGTGGGAAAGACGGAGGGTGTCACTCCTGGGACCACAGTTTAATTTCAGCCCCACAGATACCACGGTGAGGTGCTGAGTTCTCCCCTGCCAACGGCCCTGCCTCTGGCTCAGTACTTTTGCACACTCTGTCCTCATCCCTGGCATGCGCGTGCACGCGCGCGCACACACACACACACACACACACACACACACACACACACACATGCTTTCTCACGTCCTGCTTTCTCCCTACAGTTAACCAGAATCTCCTTTCCTTCTCTACACCCTCAGTTCTGACCACATGTACACCTCCGTGTCCCTTAGGGATCCACTAGCTAACAGCTCAACAAGTGCCCACTGAGGGGGATGGGTCAGGATGAACCTAGCTGTTCAGGGTCCAGGAAGAAGGTTGTGTTCTTGCCACCTGGGAAAGGCCCAGCTCCACTGGAGCCTGATGTTTAGGTTCTTTTGGTCAAAAGAACATGGAGTCACATATACAAACCTGGGGCCAGGACTTGACCCTAAACAGCCTCCGGCAGGCCCTGGCAGCAGAGCCTGGCTTCCAAAGGGAACAACATTCCAGGCAAGGGCTCAGCAATGAGGAAGTTCTGGGGTGCAGAGGCAGTGAGACAGAGCAGGAGGGAAGTCCTCTGTGGCTGCCACTTAGTAAGGGGAGCCACGAAGCCTGAAGACTCAGTGGGGCCCAGCCGGAAGTGATGTGTGTGACACAATGTGGCTCTGGTTTCCCAGGGACCCAGGGAGAAAGCCCAGAGAGATGACGGCTCCCAAAGGACTCTGTGCTTGCTCTGAATAGAGTTTTCCTACTCAGTCATGGCCTCCATCCAGCTGTGGGGAATGTATTGCCCAAGCTCGGGGTCCCTGCTCACTCCTGCCCTCTGAACACCCCTCCCGGGTGATAGAGGAAGGTCCCTTCCCTTCATAACCTTGCTTCAAGCAGATAAAAAGCCCTGAAGACCTCGCTGGGGACTTTCCCTCCGCAAGAGGCCACTGCCCACCATCTGCGTCACAGGCAAGACTAGGACAAGCTCTTGGGTATAGGCCAGCCTGCTTGGTACCGCCCTGGGTGGCCTGAGGACACAGGCCAAGAACCAACCACTGAACATGCCACTCCCCCAACCCCCACAAGTCCTCAGGAAGGATGCCTGCCTCCCACCCCCACTCCCACCCCAGCCTGCCTGGGATCCTCTTGACCCAGCAACCTTCTACCAGCTGGGGAGAGTACATCCCTCTCCAGGCCAGTGAACTTGGTGCCAGCCCAGGAGCTCTGTGAGGTTGGGCTGGACGCCACATCCTTTCCTTGCTTAGACTCTCAAGGCAACCTCTTCCCACTTACAGAGAGGGGACCAAGAATCAGAGGAGGTGTGTGGCATGCACGAGGTGACTCACTGAGCAGGACTCCCATCTCAAGGTCATTGTGTCGGCTGGTCCTTCGGAACACAGCTGCGTGCTTCGTGTACATGTGACCTCATGCGACTACCTACCCACATGTCCTGGATCATGAGTAGCAGAGGGTGTAAGCCTGTGCTGTGGTGTTGATTCCGGCACGCATGTCTCATGCAGTCATGCCTCTGCCGTGAACAACTGGATGAATGGTTGCACAGACTCTCTGGGGCCTCTTGCTGGACACCAGTGTAGGACATTGTCTAGTTCAGGCTGAGCATATGGCCTGGCCCCCAGCAGAGTGCTGGAAACTTCTCTGAGCTCCTGAGTGGAGCTTGGGAGCTCAGGCCTCCCCTTCTGACTCCTCTTTCACTGAGTCACCTGCAGAGTCCCACCCCAGGCCCTTGCTTACTCTTGTTCTCCTGCTGTGGACAGTCAGGGCAGGCTACCTTCCTCCATGCAGGATGGTGAGCCAGTAAAAAGCAAAGTTGGAGTTTATTAAGGGATTTTAACATAGATATCAGCACAGGGGATAATTGAGAGCCCAGGGGTGCCGGGAAAAGCAGAATACATTCCCCAGAGTGTGGGTGTGTGTTGCTTAAGATATAGACACAATAATGTCCGTTCTTTTTTTTTTTTTTGGGTTTTTGAGACAGGGTTTCTCTGTGGCTTTGGAGCCCTGCACTGGAACTAGCTCTTGTAGACCAGGCTGGTCTCGAACTCACAAAGATCTGCCTGCCTCTGCCTCCCAAGTGCTGGGATTAAAGGCGTGCGCCACCACCGCCCGGCTGTCCATTCAAATTTTTTAGGTATATTTATTTATTTTTATTTATATGTATATGTGTGAGTGAGTGTATGTGCCCCATGGAGCATAGACAAGGGTGTTGGATCCCCTGGAACTGGAGTTGTCAGTCACCATGTGGGTGCCGAGAACAGAACCCCGGTCCTCTGGAAGAGCAGCCAGTGCTCTTAACCACTGAGTCGTCTTTCCAGCCCCTTGATGAAGTATGTTTACAGTAGCCATGGATACGATTGGGGGCTTTTGACGGTCCCTCTCAAAGGGTGTCGGAGTGACTTAAGCGACACCAAGGTGGAGCCTGAGACTCCATTGGTGGGATTGTCACTGCTGAGGTGAAGCCCAGGGCCACAGGGACTGCTGGAAAAGGGGAGGGTGCATGTGAGAGCCCCAGGATGTTACAAGTTGGCTCCTTGTAAAGGAGTCAGGTTATACTCGAAGATCATGCATGCTGAGGCCTTGAGCACAACTCATTGTATTTTAGCATTCTTATTTGAAAATATCTCATAAAAGGAACCTTGGGGAGCTGGAGAGATGGCTCAGAGGTTAAGAGCACTGGCTGTTCTTCCAGAGGTCCTAAGTTCAATTCCCAGCAACCACATGACTCACCATCTATAATGATATCTGATGCCTTCTTCTGGCATGCAGGCATACATGCAGATAGAACACTGTACATATAGTAAATAAATAAATCTTAAATAAATAAATCAAGATAGATAGATTGATAGATATCTAGATAGATAGGTAGGTAGGTAGATAGATAGATAGATAGATAGATAGATAGATAGATAGATAGATTGAACCTTGGGACTGGAGAGATACTCAGTCTTGCAGAGGACCCGGGTTCAGTTCCCAGCACTCACACTGGGCAACTCCCAACTACCTGTAACTCCAGTTCTAGGGGATCTGACACCCTCTTCTGGACCCTAAGGGCACCTGCATACATGTGTACATACATGCCCACACATAGAAACACTAATACTCACACAATGAAAAGAAAAAGGCTAGCTGTGGTGCCTCACACCTTTAATCCAGGCTCTCAGGAAGCAGAGACTGACAAATCTCTGTGACTTTAAGGCCAGCCTGGGCTACATAGTAAGTTCCAGGTCGCCCAGGACTGCTTGTCTCAACAGTAATAAATCTTCAAAAATAAATAAATAAAAGGGATCTTGCTGCCGGGCGGTGGAGGCGCACACCTTTAATCGCAGCACTCAGGAGGCAGAGGTAGGCGGATCTTTGTGAGTTCGAGACCAGCCTGGTCTACAAGAGCTAGTTCCAGTGCAGGGCTCCAAAGCCACAGAGAAACCCTGTCTCGAAAAACCAAAAAAAAGGGGGGGGGGATCTTGCCTTTGGAACTGAGGAAAATGCTGAACTGGATCCCTTCATGATAGACAGATTTATTGGGGGTCGGACTACCAAGGCTATCTCTGGGTGGAAGGGCAGAATGATGGAAAAGCAAGCAGATTTGACCTGACAGTCAGCAGGGTGGGGGCCCGGAAGCCGATACAGGCTCTTCCCATTGACCTGAACTAGATGCCTGCCTGAGGTGGTTGACCTAACAACACTGCCACCAGCACTGCTGGGTTTGTTTGTTTGTTTTGCGGGAGGAGGGCACTTTGGACACAAAAGCCTCCAAGTTGGCAGCCATCACAGCCAATACCATTGACTGCTGGAATTCTTTATTGTTTTGTTTTTCCAAATATGGTTTCTTTTTACGTGTTGCCCTGGCTGTCCTGGAACTCACTCTATAGACCAGGCTGGCCTTGAACTCCGGAGTGCTGGGATAAAAACACGTCTGGCTGACTGTTGGAACTCTGTATTCAGGTCCTCAGAGTCTTCAACCTGAGCCAGTGGTGGTGCACACCTTTAATCCCAGCACTCAGGAGGCAGAGGCAGGTGGACATCTGTGAGTTGAAGGCCAGCATGGCCTACAGAATGAGTTCCAGGACAGCCAGGGCTGTTACACAAAGAAACCCCATCTCAAAAAAAAAAAAAAAAAACAAAAAAACAAAAAAGAGTCTTCAACCTGACTTCAGGGTGAGGGGCTCCCTTCCCTTCCACATCCCTGTTTCTCTGTCCTGCCCTAGAACCACAGCAGACAGCGTTTGATTTGACACTCTAAGCTGGTCCAGAGCAAAGGGGTCATTCAAAGGACCCCGACAGTGCTACAGAACCTGGTCCCAGCTGTCCTGAAGCAGTACCCAGGACCCCTGCCTTGCTGTGGGCCTCCCTTTTTGTGTGGAGGCCCCAAATGGAGGAGTTCATTTCCCCATTTTCTTTCCCGGGGCTGAGAAAGCGCTGCGAGGGCTGAGCCGCCCTGGGGTAATCAAAGCCACCACTTCCTTACACAACCTGTGGCTATATTTAGAGCGACAGCCTCTCAGGCTCAGAGTCCGGGTGTGGCTGGGCCTGCGGCTGCTTCCTGAGCTGAAGGTCTCCACCTGCTTCCTCTCACGCCTAGGCCAGAAGCACCTGCCAGTTGTCTGCAGGCTACACAAAGCACCCACGCGGGCACTCGCGGGCACTCTTCTCCACAGCCGCACGTAGGGCGGTGTCCTTCCCAACAGAGGGGGTGCTGCCAGCTCATCCCCTCCTCCAGAGACCCCGTGTTTCCTGAGGGTCTTCTAGCCCCATGTTGTAGTAGACCCAGGGTAGAAGGTTAAGGCGGGTAGAGCCCCTGTCCTTGTGAGGCCTGAGCGCTGTTGTGGGGGAAGTGGAAATTAAACCGCAAAAGCCAGGAGCTGGAGCTGTGGCTCAGTTGGTAGAGTGTTTGCCCAGCATGCAGGAGGCCCCAGGGTTCGATTCCCTGTGATGGCGTAAGCCAGGCATGCTGCACTGGGGAGGCAGGAGGGTCAGAAGCTCAGTCATCGTTGGCAACAGCAAGTTTGAAACCAGTCGGCCTATAGGAAACCTGGTGTTTCGGGGAGTGGGCAAGATGGCTCTGCTGGCAAAAGCACTTGCCTAACTTCCTGAGTTTGATCCCAGGAGCCACCTGATGAAAGGAGGGAAGGGATGCCCGGATGCTATCCTGACTCCGCATGGCACACGGTGGCTTGACCTATCCAATAAGTAAAGAAATAAATGTTTTTAAAAAGATAGGGACCCCCTGAGTGTGTGGAAGGAGCTTGAGGCAGAGGCGCAGAAGTGTGGCGTGAGGGGGCTTGCCTGAAAATCCGTCAACAAGCTTCAGACAGGTGGGTTCATCCTGGAAAAGCCTCTGTGGGTCACCAGGACAAGAGTGAGTCCAAATGTGGAGAAAGAGCCACTCTACCCCCCCCCCCCCAAGAGGAAGCAGCCATGGTCGGCCACTCTGCTGGGTTAGATAAGGGTCACAGAGGGAGAGAGGGAGGAGCAGAGAGGCTGGGGGTAGACTGGTTTGTGGTAGTCCAGGGGAGTCACACCAGTGAAGTCTGGAGATGTTCAGCTGCTGGAGGCCCCGGACACAAACCTTTTGCAGGGGCCAGGACAGTCCCCAGCACAGGAAAAGCTGGGGTGGAGAAGACTGGTTTCAGGAGAGGTGGGGCTGGGCAGGGACCGTTTGAACTCCTGAGTTCCAGGATACCAAAGCCAAAGCCTGCCTGGGGTCTGTGAAGGTAAAAGCCACTTCCGAATGGAAAGGTGGCAGGAGTGGGGAAAGGGTCAGAGTGACTGCAGGCTATGCTGGCTGCTGGCTGACAGGGTGTTGTCACCATTGTCCCTGCTGTACCCCAGGTGCTGCTGAGCAGGGCCAGTATGCATGGGTCTGTGGGGATCCAGGGTGTGCAGGACCGATGTAAATGATGCTCACCCATGAAAGCAATGGGCTCCCCACCTGAGTACCAGTGGCTGCCAAGACAGGGACACTGGTCCAATCAGCACGGGCACCCCACAGGGAGCATGTGCGTGCTCAGGACTTTGATTTATTTTTAATTCACACCCACGTGGTGGCAGGAAGCCACAGCAATGGTGGAGCTTGGCGACTTCGGCAGGGGCACTAACAGTGAGTAAGGGCCTCCTGCTCACCCAGCGTCTGGTGCACAGGTAACTATGGGAGAAGGGGTCGCTGTCGCTGGCGTACGCGCTGGAGTGGGCTGCCCTGGTCTCTGGCTTAGGGTCTTCCTGGAGATGGGTGGCAGTCCCTGGATTCAGGAAAAGCGCCTGGCACTCTTGTCCCACTGGATTTGCTGATCCAAGAGCAGAGGACACTTCCTTCTTCATCCCAGTCGCAGGGTCTGAGGGTCCTCTGGATGGTGTGGCTGGGGGTTGGTGGGCAGGAGGCAGGTCCTTGGTGCCTTGGCTATGGTGCTGTCCAGAAGGCCTATCCTTCAGGGGGTTGAGACACTTGCCACCAAATGGCCTGTTTGGAGGTTCTCTTAGTGACATGCCCTGCGGTCCCCCCCCACAACATGTACGAATGAATGTGTAAATAAATTATTATAATAAAAATCTAGTGACATTTCTTTTTTGTTTTTTGAGACAGGGTTTCTCTGTAGCTTTGAAGCCTGACCTGGAACTAGCTCTTGTAGACCAGGCTGGTCTCGAACTCACAAAGATCCGCCTGTCTCTGCCTCCTGAGTGTTGGGATTAAAGGCGTGCGCCACCACCGCCCGGCTAGTGACATTTCTTTACAAGGCACCCTGACCCATAACATCAGGAGATGTGACCCCAGAGGTCACATGGGAAACAATGGAGGTGAACAAGCTGCACCCGCTGGAGGAAGAGACAGCGATGGCTCTCCTGTCACTCCGAAGAGGGCACCGCTGGGAAGGATGCCAACCAAGCCTCATCCCACGCTCCTCACATCAGAAGTGAAAGGGTTGACAATCACAGACTTAGAAGCCAGATTTTGAGGCTCCCCCTGCCAGAATCAGACAGGTGCCATGAAGGGTCCCAGCTCTGTCTGGCCTAGTCCGTCACCGTGTGGCAAATGTCCCAGCCAAGGAGGCAACTCGGGAGCAGCAGTGTCCTGAGTGGTACTGCACAACCATGAGGATCTGAGCTTGAATCCCCGGTCTCATGTAAAAAGCCAGGGATGGGATCACAGGGATCCCTGGGGCGCGGTGACCAGACAGTGTCCAGTCTCACTATAGGCCTCTGTGACCTTCACACACACACACACACACACACACACACACACGGCAAGACAAGACAAGAAAAGCCAGGAAGGAAGCAAATGAAAACCTCAGAGCCCTTGCTCTTGTCTCTATGACACCCACACTGTTTAAAGTGCTGACCTGGTCAGTTACTAGTGGTCTATCATTATTTATTGTCTTTTTAGTTTTTTGAGAAAAGGTCTCACTTAGCCCAGGCTGGCCTTGAACTTGGTGAGGAACTGAGGATGACCTTGAATTTCTGCTGTCATGCACACTCGCACACCTGCTTCCCCTGTGCTGGTATAATGGGCATTTGTGGAACTGGGGATTAAATCCAGAGCTTCATGCATGCTGGGAAAGCAATTTACTAGTTAACCACGTCCCCAGCTCCGCATCAAGATCCTTTCTGAGAGCCCCATTCTGCCGATGACCAAGTGACATGGTGGAGCCAGGGCTTGAACCAGGCAGTCCCATGGGTCCTCCTGCCAGAGTCCTATATTAGAGCGATACAGACATCTCTGAGAGGGTGTTGTCCCTAGGAGACACCCAAATAAAGGGGCCCTTTTCTCTCCTGTTTGGCAGCAAATGCAAGCATGCTTCCACAGGCATGCCCTGGCCTGCAGCTCCAGAACGTGGACGTCACTGTCCCTGGAGACCTGCCTTTGGTGGCTTCAGAGGGTCTGCCAGTCACTAGCCAGGCAGCTCTCGGTGTTCACCATGGAACCAAGTTCACAGCCTTCACACTGGGGAGCAGACAGCTGCGTGACGCTCAAACCCAGGGTTTTCCCTCATCAGTGTCTAGGCTGTAGGGGTTGCCCCCACAGCCTGAAGGCACTGTGAACCCTGAGGTCCTCTAGTACAGGGTACACTCTCTAGTGGGCCCCCCAGTCTCTCACAAAGAAGACAGGTGGGGACTGTTCACACTGGTGCTGGAGAATTTTCTCTTAAGCTCACTGAGGTCAAACAAAACCAGAGAGCTGAAGGAGTTGGGCCAAAGCCCTAAAGAATCCCTCGAGGATCAAGTTTGAGAACTGAGGCAGAAGCCTTCCCAGCCACTGGCCCCCAGGCAGTGGAACTCCACCTCCCCCACCCCTGCTGCTGTTCCCTGAGGCTGAGTGGTTGGAGCCCCTCTCCTCTTTTCTCCTCTCCTCCCCTGCCCTACCCTTCTCTCTCCTCCCCTCTCCTCTTCTCCCTT
>JAQHUG010000040.1:9761697-9799489 GCA_028555095.1 Dicrostonyx torquatus
TAGTGTTTTCTCTTTAACATGTATGTGTGTATATGTGTGTGTGCACACGCACACACGTGCATGCACCCATGCACCTACAGCACAAGAACCAGGGTACATGTGTGAAAGTCAGAGGAAAACTTGGAAGAGTTGCTTCTCTCCTTACCCCATGTGAGTTCTGGAGACTGAACTCAGATTAGCAGGTGTGGCAGCAAGCACCTTTACCTACTGGGCTATCTCACTGACTCCTTATGTCCCCCTTAATCACATGGGCACAGTGCCATAGAACAGAGGGCAGTCTTCTGTCATGCAGGGTCTGCAACAAGGCGCTGCTTGGTCATTCCGTGATAAGGCACCTAATGGGGTCAGAACCTGGGTGGGGGTGAGCGATTCCCTCTGAACCCCAGCTTCCTGTGCAAATGAGGGTGGTGACATTCCCTGAAGTGGTACGAGGGAGGGGACTGAGACTAAGCTCCTGTCCCTTCGTCCTCCCCTCAGTGACAACTTGATGCTAAGCTCAGAAGCAGCTCTCAGAATGTACCCTAAGAACGTTGGAAGGACAGCTCGCCATGCACGTCTGTGTCTAGACTCAGGGTCACTCCAGCCACTCAGTGGCGGGATCTGTCTGTGTTACTGTCCAACTTAAAAGGCTGAGTTCTTTCCCGACAGAGTTCAGTGGCCTGGAGAGCTCTCTGTCATGACAGGACCGTCCATTTCCTTTCAATACCATTTGGATGGACATCTGGGAAGGCTTGGCTGACTATGTAAAATTTAAGTGACTTTCCAATCAATTGAGGTGGGGAGGTGGACATTTGATTACTTCCAAAGCCAGCAGGTACAGGCCTAGGAAAACTCAAGAGATGGGAAGGAGACAAGTAGTACCATTCAGAACTCTCTTCGAGGTGAGTATAGAGCACGCCCTGAACAACCCCCAAGGAGGATTTGTAGCCCTGATCCCAGCCACATTTGATGCAGTTGAAAACATCCTGTCCTTTGGAAAGTGCTTTCGGCAGGCACCCGCAATCTTGTTGACAAGATTAATTTGCTTAGCAGAGCCTTTCTGGAAGATCCGAAAGGATAAACTTTAACCCGGCCTCTATCAGGATGGCTGTAAATCAGAGGCCTCGAGACTTGATGAGGTCTGCTTGGCTCATCCACTGCAGGCTCTTAATAGAAACATAAGCACAGGGGCTGGAGAGGCGGCTCTGGGAGTAAACTGTGCAAGTATGCGGAACCCTGGAGCCCACATAAAAAGCAGGGTATGGCCGTATGTGCCTAGAATTCCAGCACTGGGGAGCCAGAGACGGGAGGATCCCTGGGGCTCACGCTGGCTAAACTGGTGAGCTCTGGGTTCAGTGAGAGCGTCAAAAATTAATAAAGATTAAAATTAAGAAAGGTGAAGAGTGGCTGAGGAGGATTCCTGAGGCTCACATCTGGCCTCTCTTTGTGTGCATGTTTGTGCTCACGCGCACACAAGAAAAAAGTGTAAGAGCGATACGTGCTGCTGACATATGAGGGTCACATTGTGACATGTTCTTTTCTTTTTTCTTTTGTTTTTCGAGACAGGGTTTCTCTGTGTAGTCCTGGATGCCCTGGAACTCACTCTGTAGACTAGGCTGGCCTTGAACTCAGAGATCTGCCTGCCTCTGCCCCCCGAATGCTGGGATTAAAGGTGTGCACCACCACTGCAACCCTTGTGACATGGTTTCTACATTAATTTAGGAACATCTAGTTTTAAATTCCATCTTTTTATTTATTGTGTATTGTGGTGTATGTGTGTGTGTGTGTGTCTATGTGTGTGTGTGTCTGTGTGTCTGTGTGTCTCTGTGTGTACCATGGCTTGAGGTGGAAGTCAGGTCAACTTTGTGAAGGTGTTTCTCTCCTTCGTCTCCATGGATCTTAGGCTAGGAGCAAACACCTTTCCCTGCTGGACCATCTCCCTGGTCAGATATCTGATTGTTTAGCTGTGCTACTGGTCAACAAATGATTTTGTTGTTGTTGTTGTTTGTTTTTCGAGACAGGGTTTCTCTGTGGCTTTGGAGTCTGTCCTGGAACTAGCTCTTGTAGACCAGGCTGGTCTCAAACTCACAGAGATCCACCTGCCTCTGCCTCCTGAGTGCTGGGATTAAAGGCGTGCGCCACCACCGCCCGGCTAACAAATGATTTTTAAAAGCAGTTTTGATCATAGTCCATGAGTTCTCCCAGAAGGTGATAGACGCAGTGGCAGATCTGGATTTTCCTTCTGCTTCTGCGTCCATTTCTCTGGTGTTTGGTTTTTTCTTGAGTACTGTGGAGCTTAAGGGACCAAAGAAAGACTGTAGACATGCTTCACGTGGAAACCAAACTGCAGGGTCTCTGCGATCTGAACATGAAAAGTGATGAATTGGTTAATCAGAAATCCAAAGACCCTTCAAGAGGGGGTACAGAAAAGCAGAGACAGAGAAAATTGGAAATGTCATAGGGACATTTGCCACGACCCATTGCCATTTAGATAGTGTCAGGGTTCAGTCAGAATGCTAGGCTCCTAAGGAAGATGGATTGCTCAGCAGTGTTTGATCTTGACTAGTCTGTGGTGGGGCTTCCACTCAGGCAGGGGAGGTTAGGGCAAACATGAGCTGGCAGCAACAACCAGGGGAGTGGCAGAGCATTGTTAAAAGGGAAGGGCCCGTGGCATTATTCTTATCAGCACCCAAATGGAGACAACTCGAGTGCTTATTAACTAAGGAGCAGATAAAACACAGCATAGCCTCAGGTGGAATGCCACCCAGCCATGAAGACCTCCTGACGCTTGTTGGGCTGTGAATGACCTGAATAAAAGATGCTGGTCACAAAATAGCACAAAGCAATCTGTGCCCCTAGTGTGGAGCCTCATAAAGGGCAGGTGTGTGAGGCTGAAGAGATCTGGCACCTGGCAAGGGACCACAGGGGTGCTGAGGAGACACGGTGTGTGTGGATGGGACCGTGTGGTCAGGGGAGAGGTGAGGAGGGGTTCTGAAGGATCCAGGGGTGTCTGCACACCCCTGAGTGATTACACTAGAAGTCTCTGAATTGTGTGTTTTAAAAGGTAAATCCAGGGGCTGGAGAGATGGCTCAGAGGTTAAGAGAACTGACTGCTGTTCCGGAGGTCCTGAGTTCAATTTCCAGCAACCACATGGTGGCTTACACCCATCTATAATGAGATCTGGTGCCCAGAACACTATATGCACAATAAATAAAATTTTAAAAAAAAGGTAAATCCAACGAACCTTTACTAGGATATGGGGAGAAAAGCCTTGACCAGTGGGGAGACAAAATTGACAATTAGGCTAGCAAGACGCTCCGCTCACAAGCTGGGAGACCCAATGCCTTTCGATTTATGTGTTGTTGTTGTTTGGAAATCATCTTTGTGTCTGTGCGTGGGGAGGCTCGTGTGCATGCAGTGCCCTCAGAGGCCAGGAGAGAACATGGTATCCCCTGGAGCTGCAGTGGCGGACAATAGTTGACCCTCCCCACTTGGGTGCTGGGAACCCAACTTGGTCCTCTGCAAGTGCAGGACACATTCTCAGTCCCCCGAGTCATCTCTCCAGCCCCAGACAGAGCACCTTAAATCCTGAGTTCTCATCCCTAAGATTCTGCTGCATGCACTGTGACTGCCAGGTGGGTGCCAGGCCTTCGCTGGGCATTTCGTGTTTGCTTTCATGACTTGTTGATTCGGGCGGAGCTGACTCCGAGGGTGGCTGGCTGTGCGGTTCACTATCTTGCTCCCCATGCACGTGTGCTCCAAAGCCCTCTCTGTTCTTCATTCTCCCCTGAACTGTATGTAGTCGCATCAGGTAACATGGATGCTGGGAAGGACTTGGACTCTGGACCCTGAAGGTTATGTCCTAGTCTTAGCCCAAATTTGATTTCTTCTGTAACAAAGATTCTCTGTCTTGTCTTCCTTCTTGGCATCTTCAGAGACAACTCCATGCCAGCTCCCACACAGAGAACTTATGTAACTTTTGGGGTTTTTATATCTTTTCAAAAAGACAAACCCTGGCCAATGAGACGACAAAGGCGGGAGAGGCTCCTGCTGCCCATTCTGAAGACCCAAGTTCAATCCCTGGGACCCGTGAAGTGAGAAAGGGGGTGACTCTACAAACTGTTGTTTGACCTTCCCATACGCTCATTCCCCCCCCCTCCACTAAATACATTAAATGCAGTAAACACTGAAAAGCCATCTCTGACTTCCCTTAGGATTGTTACTTGAAAACACCCAGGAGCCCCACGCCTGGTTGTCTGGAGCTGGACATTAGCCTCATTTCTGCAATCTGACGACGCAGTCTTGTAGTGAAGTCCAGGTTACAGAAAGGAGTGCCCTGCCTTGTCTTGGTCCAAGATCTGCCCGTGGGACCAATGTATCACTTTCCTGCCCTTCTTGAGTCCTGTTTATTATTCCTGTTTTGATCCCAAGGGACCTGAAAACCCAGAGTACAGCACCTCATTTGTTCGAACCAATTGCTACACTTAAGCCTGCCCTGTCTCGCTCCGCTCGTTGATAAGGGTTTGAGCAGACATTGACTTCTGAAAGTTAAGGGGTGAGGAGGCTGTCGGGGAGGAAAGAAAGTAGAAGAGGAGTTTGTTTCAGCGCGAAAGGTTAGGGATGACTCACCGGCTCAGGGTGGGAAACTAAGTAATAAAATAAGTGTGTAATTGTGGGCTGCCAGGCAGACAGTGGGCTAATACCAGAGTGACAGCTGAATGCGGTGGGGAGACTGAGCAACAGGGAAGAGTGGGCGAGATGGAAAAATAAAGAAAGAAAGAATAAAAGCCAACACAGAGGGGGAGCACTCAGGAGGCTGTCACTTTGTCTTAGGAGAAATTAAGCAGCCAGACAAATTGCCAGTGTACTTTGTTTGGGAAACATGATCAGACAGTCTGGGAGCAGAGCTCTAGAGAGGGGGATCGTGGCTGAAGGGTCCCGTGAGTGGCTTGCACTGATGTGGCCTGGGAACAGTGGGGACTTGGCAAAGTTTGCAGGCGTTGTTGGGGTGCAGGGCTGAGGCGATGCTTGGACTGTGTGCCTGGGTCTCCTTGATCCCCCTCTTCAGAAAGCGAACACACAGTCCCTGGGATCTTGGATCTCTGTTTTAGGCGGGGAAACTGAGGCAAACCGCTCGCTCCATTTCATACACATGATGTGATTCTAGCTTCCGACCCCCTGCTGGCTTCCTCCTCGGCGTGCTTCTGAGCCACTGAGGTGGTTCACGCACCCCATCCCAGGATTCATTTCCAGGGAGGGTTTCATGGGCTCCTCCTGAAAGGGGCATTGTGTCTCCACTCCTCTTCTTTCGGAGGGTCTCCTTTGGGCTGTCACTCACTGCCAAGCAAAGCCCATGTTTCCACGTGTTCCAAGAACGAAGCGAGCTGAGACACTGGCAAAGGCACAGTTCAGACGAAGTCAAGTTCACGCGGCAGCCCACCTCTGGGGTCATGGAGGGAGAGACATCTAGAGGAAGGTCTTCCTGCCCCAGGCCTGCTGTGAATCCTGTGCTCTCATGGGTCCTCCTTGGCCACAGTAATGTACTCAGGGCGGTGAGGCCATTTTTGTTCTGGAAGGTTCTGTCCATGTCTCTGAGGTTCTGACCAAATGGAAAAAGGGATGTTCCCTTGGAAATTAGCAAGTGTGGGGGTGGAGGGATAGCACCGTGGACAATAGCTGCTGTGCTTGTCTGTCTGACCTGCCAGAAACAAGGGCTTGGAGGGCCAGCAGGCCCAGCAGCTTTCTGGCAAGTCCCTGAGGGAAGTAACACCTGGCAAAACAAAGGAAGTTTCTAGAGTACTGTCCAGGCCTAGCTAATGTTTCATGAAGACAAAAGGAGGTATAATTTGTTTTCAGAGAGTAATTTTATTATCTCTTAATGCAAAAAAGGTAAGATAAATTCCCTATTATTTTATAATAACCATATCAATTTTATAATGCCACACTATTGTAATAACCACTTCATAGCAAGTGATGAATGTATAATTGCCTTTCTTTCCTATTATCATATTGCAATTTACCATCACAATTGTGGTGGTTTTTTTTTTCTTTCTTCGTTTTGGTATTTTTAATATTGAAAACTTTTTTCTGAAGTGGCTTCTTCAGGCTCCCATTGTACAGTTCTGCCAGAAGCCCGTGGTGCTGCTACCACCTCTCTTTTCAGATGGTAAATTACCCTGAAACATTTAATGAATAAATGAATAAATTAATTAGTAATGACCAGAGAAGGCACTCAGCCGGCACCTGGTGAACGGTGACTGACGAAGGCTAATGAAAGATGAAGTTAAGCCGCCCCCACCCCAGCACACTCCTTCCTGACTGGAGTCTTCTGGCATGATTGGCCAGTGAGTTGGGCCAAGCAAGAAATTATCACTTAATCTCAAGTAAATAAATAAATCGTAAGATGAACTGCAGGCCAGCCTCATGTGCAGGTGCTAGGGGTGACCAGTGGGGGCGCTGTTCTTAAGCAGGATAGAATTGGGGTTATTCTACATAGCCGGTGCCAAAGGGACAGAGGCTGCCCATCTTGGAGGAAGCACCCCTGCGACCCCCAAAAGGTTCAAACGTGCAGCAATTTCAGGGGAGTTCTCGAAGGCTAGGGACGACCTTTCCACGGCCAGTCCACTCTCTACAGGAGTCTGTGAGTCGAACTACCCACTGGGCCTCCGTTGTTTCCATAACAACCCCAGAATCACCGGCAGGTGGTAGGGGCGGGGCTTTGAGCGGGGGCGTGGCTAGCAGTCATGAGCTGGTGTTCAACCAGGCGAATGGAGAAGACACGCTAAAGTCTACGAGGCCACATGGCTTAGCAGGTAAAGGCGCTTGCTGCCAAACCGGACAACCTGAGATTGATCCATGGGACCCACATGGTAGAAAAGAACTGAGTCCCTCAAGTTGTCCTGTGACCTCCCCATGTACATCTCACACACACACACACACACACACACACACACACACACACACACACCAAGTGTAAATTTTTAAAGCAGTGGCTGGAGAGACAGCGCAGGAGGAGTCCATGCAGTGTTGCTGATGCAGAGGACCCGCGTTTGGTTCTCAGCGCGCTCACAAAGGCTCGCAGCGCCTGCAGCTCTAGTTCCCCTGAAAGAATCTTATTCATGCGCACAAACTCACGTCCACACACGCATGTGCGCACAAACTCACGTCCACACACGCATGTACACATGATTAAAAATAAAGATAAAAATATATTTTTTTTAAAAAAAGTACACAAAGGTAAACAAAGATGTTAACAAGCAGAAACGAACAGGCAGGAAAACAGTGGAGGGCTGGGAAACGCCAAAAGGGCAGAAACCAGGAAGGGCGAACCAGGTACAAGGGAGGGCAGTGCAAAGTGGGCACAAGGCTGGCTCAAGGATGCGGCCAACCCGTAAACGGGATGTTGATTTTCAAGTTCTGGGCTCTCTGTAGCTCCCAAGGGAAGGCCACTATCCGATAAAGGGGAAACGTGTCTCCAAACTGAACTGACAGCCAGGATCCATTTGGCCAGGCTCTGGCCTTGCTTTCCGATGGTTCTCTCAACCTGAGGCGACTGTATCCCAGTGCCTGGCTCCATGACCTCAGAATGAGTCAATAAGTGGCCAGGATACTATGGGATGTGGGATGGAGTGAAGACAACATCTGTGGCCAGCCTGCCTACACCGTGACACTGTGGTCTCCACGCTCATGCCCTGGCAGCCTCAACTCCTTGAACAAAGTCAGATTTCATCTCCAGCTGACTTTTTTTTTCCCCTTAAGGAACAACACGTGTCACATAAAACTTTCTTTGACAAGCCCGTAACTAGAATAATTAGATACATAACGAACAATGAGGAACTAAGCGATTCTAAGTATATTCTGAGCACAACGTCCCCACCACCCGCACCCTGCAAATGTCACTTGTGGAACACTTGTCTGTTTGTCATGAAGCACAAAACTTTTCCCTCTGTTCTTTTCACAGTCGTTGGGAGCGTCCTCCATCTCTGTTCTCAACCATGGGTAAGTCACTCCCAAATTAAAGTGCTCCAAACCTTTATTTTTCAAAGCCCAAACGGCGCCCGTCAAAGCTGCGCTCAGAACCCAGCTTTTTAGTTTCTACCGAGCGCATTCATCTGCAAATGTCAGCTAGGCTCTCATTTAAATAATGTGTGACAGATCGGAAAAGCTGCCAGAGGAAGACGGCTCCCGGTGGTTAGAAGTACATCAAAGAAAGTCCAAGAAGTTTCCCCCTCCCCATAAAGAACATATCATTAATAATTCACAGGTGGTGCTTGAGACGGGCTCTCCCATGAAGGAACTGCGGCACCTGCTCTCTCCCTTTCTCTGTTTCTAAGTGGGGGCTTTGAGGACCTCACACGAGGGTGCCTGCCTGAAACTTTCACCCCAATTGTGTGTGTGTGTGTGTGTGTGTGTGTGTGTGTGGGAACAGCTCTAAGTATATGGGGTTATTATGTGTCAATCAAAATCTAAAATAAAGAACTTTTTTAAAAAAAAATCAATCTCAGGAATACGAGATCCTAAATGGACCCAAGAAACACATTAAGTGGAACATTAAAATAAAGATATTTTGTTTAAGGCTGGGTGTGGTGGTGCATGCCTTTAATTCCGCCACTCGGGAGGCAGAGACATGGAACTCTTGTGAGTCTGAGGTCAGGCTGGTCTACATAGTGAACTCCACGCTAATCAGAGCTACACAGTGAGCCAAGCCACACCAGACTAGACCAAACTAAAACAAGACAAAACCAAATAAACAAACAAAAAATTCCCCACCCCCACAAGATCAAAGGAAACCATAAAAAAGGGACGATTTGAAGCTGGCTTCTCCCATTCTGCTGTGGGGGAGAGGGAGGGGGAGGCGCTGAAATGGCCACCCAGTTCGATGGATCAATCTTTCTTTTTCTTTTCTTTTTTTTTTTTTTTTTTTTCGAGACAGGGTTTCTCTGTAGCTTTGGAGCCTGTCCTGGAACTAGCTCTTGTAGACCAGGCTGGTCTCAAACTCACAGAGATCTGCCTGCCTCTGCCTCCCGAGTGCTGGGATTAAAGGCGTGCGCCACCACCGCCCGGCTTCAATGGATCAATCTTAAAAAGCATATGTTTATAAAAATGTTTTGAACCAAACACCTCATCTTTCCATTTGCCACTGTGGAGGAAATCCAGTCTCCCTTGCTTTGCAGCTGGGTGTGTGTTTGTGTGTACTGTTTGTATGTAATTGTGCACGCGTGTGTACATACGCATGTATATGGGTATGTGGAGGCCAGAAGTCGGCGCTGGTGTCTTCTTCTGCTGCTTTCCACCTTAGTTGCTGAGACAGTCTTTCTCAGATAATCCTGGAGTTTATGAACTGGGCTAGACTGGCTGACCATTGATCCCCAAAGGTCCCCTTCTCCCCTTCTCCTGTATTAAGAATACAGGTGTTTGCTACTGTGTCTGGCTTTTGTGTGGAGGCTGGGGACTGAAGTCAGGTTCTCGTGCTTCTGTGACAAGCACTTTATCGACTGAGCCAGTTTGCTGATCCCTTCATCCCATATCTAAAAGGAAGTTTCAGATTCCCTGTGAGTTGGCGGGAGGGCTACAGGTCTGTGAGCTGGGGGTGGGGCCTCCCAGGATAGAAGTTGGGCTCCGGTCTTGTACGCTGGCTTTGTGAGCACTGGACAGGACAAAAGGGTCCAGAACGTGGCCTCTTGCCCCAAGGCTTCTTTGGAGCAGGCGTGTTTTCTGTAGAAAATAAGACAGCCTATGACCTGGAGGAGAAGTAAAACACTGAACAGATCAGGTGTGGATGGCACCACGCAGGGACCCTGAGTCCTGAGTCCTTCTTGCTGTCTGGAACACTTGATAACCGAGAAGACAGACAGGCTGTCTTTGCTGCAGCTGCTTCTCTGCTTTTCACGTACAGCGTTAGTTTCTCTCGGCCTTCCTTGTTGATCTCGTGTGGCTGCCTCCTCAAAGCTTCGGGGAACGGACACTTGTCTGGCATGGTTTCCCATCAGACCCTGGTTGTTTCCCAGACAAATAGGGAGTGTGTGTATCCGCGTGAACCAACAGTCGACTTCAGTCTCCAGCTGTGAGCACAGCAGTCCTGGGGACCTGATTTTCTCTGTATCCAACTGGGAAACATTTCTGACTTCTAAGGCTCAAGCCCCAGGATTGACCCAGTTTTGGTGGCCAGATCTCCAGCCTGGGTCGTGTGTCCCTCAGCCTGGGCCACACAAATTCTGCCCCTGTCGGTAGAGGAGCGGACAGAGTGCATTTGATTTATTGAGTTTTAGATGTTCTCTCCAGCGTGGATCAGAAAAGATATTTTTGTTCTTAGCAGCAGGTCCCAGGCAAGCGGGGAACAGTGCCTGGTTACGAGGGAGTTCGGGGAAGGGGTGCATTTGGTTCCCAAGCAATTATCATCCTCCAACAGAGCTAACTGCACCCCAAAGTAGATCCATTTTCTCGCTGAAGAATAAAAGCGTTGGATTGCTTTTTGTGGTAGCTATGCAATTAGTTCTTGCCCATGCTCTACCTGGCACTGGGGTGGCTTCCTGGGGAGTGTGTTTGCTGCAGTTCCCAGTTGGCAGCTGCTTCTCATCTTTGATGTCAACTTTCAGAAACTAGATTCACTTACTCCATACCTGTGAAGTCAAGGGAGACCTCCATCATACACCGGAGGATCAGGAGAGCTGCCCCGGTGGTGGCTACAGGGAAGAATCCAGAGGGGCCACTGTCGGTCTGCTGTCTTCAGCTAGGCAGCCAGCCTCTTAAAAGACCTTCTGGGACTACGTCACATGGCTCTCGTGTAAGTCCTGACTGTGTGCAACTAGAAGCATCCCAAGTAATATATGGGGTTTATAGAGAGTCTGCAAGGGAAGCCACGTGCAAACCAAGGCTCAGAATAATTGGGAATGGGGAAATTTTAGGTAAAAATCTACTTCCCTTTGTGTGGAACCGGCAAACAGAAGGCGAGAACAAGGCGAGGCTGAGCTAATTAGCACAGACCTGAACTTTTCGTTTTGTTCTTTTTCAGTCTCCTGGTTATCGAAACTGCGTGCCTGTTGTCAGACAGGAAGGGTCCTTCAGGGTCCTTCAGGGCCTGTGCACACCAAATGAAAGACGTGCCCCTAGCTGACAGTGGTGGCACATACCTGGAGACCCACAGCTTGGGAAACAAGCAGGAGAGATGCAAAGTTGAGGCTAGCCTGGCCTGTAAAATGAGCTCTTATCTCATAAAGCAGGTCGGGGAGGCAGGAAGGCATACCTCTCCCAAGCTGCCCTAAGCAGGTGAGAAAGAAGTGGCATTAGAAATTGGGACAGTATTCTGTGACAAAGGGACAAGCCTTTACAAACGGCAATGACCTCGGAGTTTGTAGCTCCTCTCAATACTGCATGGTACTGTTAGGCAGAGTAGGGCATGGACAGGCTTCTGAGGGAGCTAAAGATCTGGGGAGACTGCCCTAGGTCTCGGGGTCCTCAACCCTTATCTTGACTGGGTTGCTTTAGCTGCAAGCAGAAAGACTAGGATCAAGGGTTCAAGGCAAGGGGTATGGTAACCTCAAAATGAAACCCTCTGCCTGTTTTTTCTTGAGTTGAAAAAGAGTCCTCTGAACCAAGTGGCCATATTAGCCAACTGTCAGCACCAGACAGAGGTGACACTGAGCTCTGGGGAGCCAGGTTGTTAATGGGCTGGGGTGACATGGGATGTTGAGTTCCAGAGCCTCACCATCTGACATGGCACGGTGCTGCCATCTACCCTGTCACCCAGCTGGATGGAGAAATCACCAGGAAATTTACAGGGCCAGGTGTAGAGCGCACCCTGTAACCCCTGCACCTGGGAGTCAGGGGCAGGTGGACTGTGGGTTCTGGACAGGCTTAGAGCAGTTCTTGCTTCTCAAAATTGTTCAGAACTGGGGTCAGGTGGCCTGTGCTTCTCGGGCATATAAGAAGCCACAGACTTGACCCCTGAGCACCACAGACTCAAAGCCAGGGTTTGGGGGAGTCTGCTTTGCCGTGGGTCAGCAATGCCCACAATAGAGAGCTCTCAACCCCGAAGGCTCTAACAGCTGAATGTTTGCACACCTCTAATGCATCCACCTTTGTCGCAAAATTCACACCTTAATCCTGAGTCCCAAGTAAGTTGCTTTAATCTTAGATTTTATTTATTTTTTATTTCTTTGCTCTAGAATGCATGCAAGTAGAGCTGGTGAGGCTTCAAATATTAGGGCATTTGTGGCCCAGGCTGGTTGCCTGCGGTTAACCCCCAGACCCTCCAGGAAAGAGAGCGGGCTCCTGCAGGTATTCCTCTGACCCCCACAGACAGGCACAAGCACAGGCACACAAATTAAAAGACAAGAGAGCCAGGGCAATCGTGGGGAAAGCTGTGGCGTGACACAGTCCTTTAAAGTCAGGGCCTCTCAGCTAGAGACCACAGTCTCAAGATATCCCAGGCCAGACATTGGAGACCCTTCTGCACCCCAAATTAGGCTTTGGATCCTTCTCACCATACTGCCCCCAACTTTTTTTCAACATCTACTAAAAGGGGGCTGACTGGACTACAAGGACTTTCTTTTCTTTCTTTCTTTCTTTCTTTCTTTCTTTCTTTCTTTCTTTCTTTCTTTCTTTCTTTCTTTCCTTCCTTCCTTCCTTCCTTCCTTTCTTCCTTTCTTTCCTTCTTTTTTTCCCCCTGAGACAGGACTGCTTTAACAGCCCTAGCTGCTCTGGAAATCACTCCGTAGATCAGACTGACCTCGAACTCACAGAGATCCACCTGCCTCTGCCTTCCAAGTGCTGCCCCCACCCCCCCTTTTTTTTGAGATGAAATTCAAAACAGAGGAGGCGGAGGAAGTGTGATCTTTTCCATTCAGCATTCATTCACTGGCAAATGCGCCCCACCTCCACTCCCCGGGCTACAGAGAGAACATCTAAATATTTGTCCCTGACAAGCATAGTTGAGGTGGATGACCTGAATCGCCCTGGTGATGATTCCAGGCTGCAGTGTTTTCTGCTGTCCGGAACTTCCACAGAGAGAGGCCAGCCAGGTGCCCCTCCAGTAGCCCCTAGGCAGTAGAGATCTAAAGGAGAAAACGCCTTTGGCTCTCGTGTGTGGGATCCACACTGTTTCTTGCTTTCTTTCTTTTTTTTTCTTCTTTTTTTTTTTCGAGACAGGGTTTCTCTGTGGCTTTGGAGCCTGCGCTGGAACTAGCTCTTGTATACCAGGCTGGTCTCGAACTCACAGAGATCCGCCTGCCTCTGCCTCCTGAGTGCTGGGATTAAAGGCGTGCGCCACCACCGCCCGGCTAAGATTTTTCTTCTAGAGAAACCCATAGTTTTGCCAATAGAAGTCCCTATGAGCTCAGATCTCTGGACAGAGTAACCTTACCATTATCTCTGCCTGGGGGGTGGGGAAACCCCTCCATTCATGGCTAAGGTGACCTGGGAAGTTGTGGTCTGAGAGTGACAGGTGCAGCTTGGGGAGGTGGAGGACAGGGCTCGAACTCCGGCAATGAGCAAATGTCCTGGATGTGAAATTCCTTCACACCCTAAGATCTAAAATGAAAACCTGAGGGTTACACTGGGGGAGTTAGATTCTGTAGGTGAAGGGACTCTGAAGGACCTCTTTCTGGGTCTTCACTCTACTCTGGAGGAGGTTTGGTGGGATATCCCAGCCCCGGGGGCACCATCTCAAATCCACAGCCCTGACTCCTGTTGTTTCTAAAGACCGAGGCTGGGCTGTAGGGTAAGATTCTCTCTCTTTTTTTTTTTTTTTTTTTTTTTGGTTTTTCGAGACAGGGTTTCTCTGTGGCTTTGGAGCCTGCGCTGGAACTAGCTCTTGTAGACCAGGCTGGTCTCGAACTCACAGAGATCCGCCTGCCTCTGCCTCCTGAGTGCTGGGATTAAAGGCGTGCGCCACCACCGCCCGGCTAAGATTCTCTTTCATTGGCCTCCAGGCAGCCAAATCTCAGCAAGGCGAGTCCCAACCACGCATCGGGTTTCTCCACGGGGAGACCCCACCCAGTCCAGGGTGTTTCTCTTGCTGATCTACCTGGCACATAGCCACTGTGCCTGGCCACCACCCATCCATCTATCTATCATGACAGTTGCATTTTGGTGAGACCTCGCCAGGGTCTTAAGTCATTCTGCCTGATCTTGAACTTACTATGTAGCCAAGGATGACCTTGAAGGCCTGCATCCACCTCCCAAATGCTGGGATCACAGATGTGTACCATCTGTCTAATTAATGGGGTGCTGGGGATTGAACTCAGGGCTTTGTGTATTCTAGGCAAGCTCTTTACCAACAGAGCCACAACCATGGTCCTCATACTGCTTCCTGACTGCTCCATTCTGTGTGGCCTTTCTGAGACCCACTTCCGGAGTCCTGGAGACATGATCAGACGGCTGCAAAGCCCAGCACTTTTCAGGCAACCATTTCTTTTCTATGTGCCCAGAAGGCCAGGGGCACCAGGAGGGCCAGACTCTGGTTTGGAGGTTCAGGTTTACTTGGGTTTAAATGATGCCTTAAATGTATGGGGCAGCCATATCTGCCTATCTCATGGCTGCTGGGGACAGGGATAAACACATCTGGGAAGGCACTTGTGACCTCAGAACCCATAGCCACCATTTGTGTCATCACTATTGATCTTAGTCTGGATGCAAATACGGCCATTGACGTTCCCACGGGATGTAAGCTGTGGTCATGGAGATGGGCCAAGTGTACGCAATCTCTTTCTCCACGGGACCACTGCATGGGCCAGATTTACTATCCTCCTGCCTCTGCCTCCTGGGTACTAGATTACACCATACCTGGCAGCAGGGGTTTGTTCTCTCTCTCTCTCTCTCATTTTGGTTTTTCAAGACAGGCCTTGTCTGTCTGTGTAGCCTTGGCTGTCTTGGAACTGACTCTGTAGACCAGGCTGGCCTCAAACTCACAGAGATCCCCTGCCTCTGCCTCCTGAGTGCTGGGATTAAACATGTGCACCACCACCGCCAATGAAGACACATACCTTTAATCCGGGTCACACCTTCTGCTGGAGGCCTATATAAGAACAATGGAAGGAGGAAGATTTTGTTGCTTGCGGGTTTGCCCTCAACTCATTGGCACACCCATTCCTCCACTGGTCTTAGAGCCTGCTTCTCCGGGATTCCTGCATATTTTGAAGACCAGCTGAGACATCCTACCTCATGGAGCGAGCAACTACTGAATTCTAGGACTTTCCATTCACAGCTAGCTGTTGTTGATCTAGCTGTGAGTCACTCGAATAAATCTCATATATGTGTGTGCGTGTGTGTGTGTGTGTATATATATATACACACACACACACGCATACACACACATATATATAGACACATGCATACATATGTACATATATGGGATTATATATGGGATCATATATTCCATTATACATATTTATATAATTCTATACGTTCTGCTACTCTAGAGAACCCTGACTAGTACAGCAATGTAATTCTGACTTTGTTCCTGGGTGTCTGGGCTTCCTCCCTTCTCTCTGAAGCAGCTTTACAATGAGAAACAACTGTTTGTACACTTGACCGAGAAGTGCCCTGACCTAAGGAAGCATGGGCCTCAGTCCGGGGGCCTGGGGGTCTGCACATGTTTGTGTGAGAAGCCACATGGGAAACCCCCACCCGGTGGGAGTCCCGACCCTTACTTGTCCTATACAAAGCACTGACCATGCACACAAGACAGGCGGAGGACTCTCTGGGGACCCCCAGCAGGGCAGCTAGCAAGCATTTCCTAGGGCTTCCTTTGTGACTTATTCGAGATGAAGGTGAACTGGTTTACAGTTCCTCCCTGGGGAGGGGGCAGGAGGGCAGTCCAGTGAGGCCTCTTGTGGACCCGAAATCACCAAAGACAGGGAAAGACAGGGTCCCAGAGTGTCCCCATCTGGAGATGAGGGCACTTGAGCCAGCTGTACCTGAATAGAGCCCTGCTTTCTGTTTGTTTCCCAATTCTTTCAGAGGACCATGGACCTCCAGGTCATTTTGTAGTCCGGTATCTGCCTTGTGACATTTTGACAAGGTATGGTATGGGTACCCCTGCACGATGCATTGTAGGGGTACAGACCGATTAGGAGGTCATGGGGACACTTCCTCCTCCACTGTTATTGAACTAGCTAGGTCCCTCCTACAAGACTCACAACAGAGGGACCTTGGATCTGTTTAGGGTGCTTCAAAACTTCAGTTCTGGTCTCCCAGGTTTTGTTTCCAACTTAGCCTTCCAGGGACTCCAACGCACGACAGTTTTAGCAGCAGAGCCGGGCTTGGCCACAAAGATCAGAGGAGGTGTGCATCGTGCCTGCCGTCTGTCAGCTACTGAGCAAGGCATGCTGGCTGGGTTTAGTTAGACACAACACAGTTTGCATAGGGTGAGGCCGCCCCTCTTGGGGAGTCTCAGTGACCAGGACAGGAAGCACCTTCTGCACCGACACTGAAAGCCACTGGATGAACCCCCGAGAGGTGGCAGTGTGGGTGCAGGAGGCACTAGGTATCTCATAGCCATGCAGAGTGGGCTGAGCCCAAGAGCACTCTGTCTGGACGGCCTTTCACAGTAAGCGGGGTCACAGAGCTGCCTGTTGGATCACTCCCTGCTGCCCACAGGGAAGTGGGCCAACCCCCTGCTGGCCCCCTCTGAGGCCAGCTGCCTGTCTTCATTGACTTCTCACTCACTTCTCTCTAAACTCCAGCGAGCAAGCTTGAGACTGGTTCAATTGGAATGAAGGTCTGTGGCTTGCAGAGAAGATTCTTCACAACTGTGATAAAGGTCTTTCTTGCAGCCTAAGTGTGACCCAGCAGACCGCCAAGCTCCCTCCTCCCCTCTTCTTTTCCCTAGACTCCCAGACTTGCAGGAAGCATCCAGGCAGCTCCAAGGGTGATTGGGTCTAACCCACGACTTCCCGAAGAACGCACAGAAGGTTCTAGAAAAGACAATGACACTTTACAAGGGAGCCATGGTACTCTGTAGCCCAGACTGACTGCATGCATACCCTTCTGGCTCTTACCAGCCACTGGGACCCGCTAATTGATATTCTGCCTCAGTTTCCTAGTGGAAAGAGTGAGCTGACATACAACCCTGGGAGCAGGGATCAGTATGTTTGCACTAGTGATTCTTGTGCCAGGCATTGTCCCCTCAGAATGAAGCTTGCTGCAACCCATACCCTCTGGGGTGGCCAGAGACTCTACCAGTCACCTAGTGAGGTAACACACCCCAGCTACCTCAGCTGTTACGGGACATTTGTCTAGAAGGCTAGTGTCTCGGAGCTAGGGTTTTCTTCTCATGACCTTTGACCATGGGGTTGACACCTCAGAGCTGCTGTGTTTTGACAACCAGCAGCCACGGGCACACAAAATGTGCTGCCAACAACATATGAAGCCCAAGAGGTGCCCTGGCTAGCCCTGTCCTTGACTCCTACCAATCAAGGAAAGGGCCTGTAATTTGCATCAGCAACAGGCAGGGTCAAAGTTTAGTCAATCAAATGTTGTGTAAGGATTCACTATGGCGGACATGGGGGGCCTGAGGCCTCCCAACATTCATTAACAACCGCAAGTTCAATCATTATCTTCCCGGGGTTTATTGTGTTAAGTCGGTTCCAAACCTCGCTGACCATGGCTATGATCCAAGGGCCTGCCCCTTACGTCAGAGGCGAGCCTCCGGGTACAGCTGAGGGGCAGGGCTGTCCTGCCTTCTGTATAGTATTTAAAGCGAGGCAGGCTGGCTACCAGGCACAGTCGGCCTTCCCTCTGGGACACGCCCTCGGTCAACAGGGGAAATCCGGCAAGCCACCCTCCCATCTCCTATCTAGACCTTCCAAAAGGCAGAAAGGTAAGTAGGGCCATTTCACTCACCCTTCAGTAAATATGGGAGCTGGGGCAACTCACTTTCTTCACCCTGACAAACACAGCTCCCTGGCCACGTGCAGCTCATGCGAAGTCTACAGGAGGAACTGGGAGGAGCCTGTGGGAGTCGGTGATTAGGAGCCTCTTCCTCTGTTTCAGGTGACACCAGGATCCCTGCCACGTACACACGCTGGCAAATATGCCTCCTCAGCTGCATAACGGGCTGGACTTCTCTGGCAAGGTCGTCCAGGGCAGCCTCGACAGCCTGCCCAAGGCGGTGAGGGAGTTTGTGGAAGGCAATGCCCAGCTGTGCCAGCCGGAGCATATCCACATCTGTGACGGCTCTGAGGAGGAGTATGGGTGCTTGCTGAACCACATGCAGGAGGAGGGTGTCATCCGCAAGCTGAAGAAATACGACAACTGGTGAGTCCCCTCAACCCACACTCTCTGGCCCTCAGGCTCCCCAGTTCCACCTTCTTGGAGTCTGTAGCAGAATGTTCAGAATCCAGACACCCTGTGACGTTAGCGTAGCCAGGCACTAGATTCTAGAAAACTATGGAAGGTGGTCCCTTTCCCCATGGTCAGCTCATGGTCTAGCAAAAGCCCCTGTTGGTTTGGTGTCCATATTTAAGCAACATGGACAATCTCCTTGTGTCCTGCTAGCCTTGGAAGAGCCTGGCATAGGCAAGAGGGATGCATCCCTAAGGATGCTTTGCTGAAGGAATCCTGTGACTTTTTTAGTTGGCTGGCTCTGACTGATCCCAGGGATGTGGCCAGGATCGAAAGCAAGACGGTTATCATCACCCAAGAGCAGAGAGACACTGTGCCCATCCCCAAAACTGGCCTCAGCCAGCTAGGCCGCTGGATGTCAGAGGAGGACTTTGAGAAGGCCTTCAACACCAGGTTCCCAGGGTGCATGAAAGGTGAGTGGACCCGAACCCCCAAGCCTCACAGTATCTTGTCTACACAGTTTATACTCCTGGGGGTGGCACAAGTGAAAATGGACTGGCCAGTCTTATTGGATGGGTGGTGACGCAGGACTATTAAAGTGTTCCCTGCTAGTCCTGGTGGCTCAGGTCTGACATCGCAGACATTGAGAAACTGAGGCAGGAGGATTCAAACTTCCCGCCTGGGCAACTTAACACTTTGTCTCAAAATAAAAACTGAAAAGAAGGATGCTGGTATGGCTGAGTGGTAGAGTGCTTGCCTAGAGCACGCAAGACCTTGGGTTCGATAAGTAATATCAAACAGCTAAAATATAAACAAATAAATAAATAAAATGCTTTCCACTAGCGTGGATTTAAAGTGGCTTTAGTGCAGCCAAGTGGGATGAATGGTCCTGAAAATTTTAATTTTTGCGAACCAGAGTCGGGTGGGCAACAGGACACATGATGTCGGGGGAGACACGGCCGTGGGTACCACTCAGAAGCTGATGTGGGGATGTTTCACAAGCCTCTAGAGTTTCACTCCCACCCATCTGCCTCTGCAGGTCGCACCATGTATGTCATTCCATTTAGCATGGGGCCCCTGGGCTCGCCTCTGGCCAAAGTTGGCATTGAACTGACAGACTCGCCTTATGTGGTGGCCAGCATGCGGATCATGACACGGATGGGGACACCCGTGCTGGAGGCCCTGGGCAACGGGGAGTTTATCAAGTGCCTCCACTCGGTGGGGTGCCCTCTTCCCTTAAAACGTAAGTATGTTCTTTCCAAATCAGAAGTAAATGGAGAGGCCGGGGATGTGGTTCAGCGGGTAGAGTGCTTACCTGACATGTGTGAGGCCCGAGTTCGATCCCAGACACCAAATAAATTGAACATGGGGAGACAGGCCAATCATCCCAGCATTCAGGAGGTAGTGTCAGGAGGGTCGGAAGTTCTAGGCCATCCTTACCCCAGCCTGGAGATCTGGGCAGGGATACCCAGATGTGGTGTCCTCATGTGGTGTTTGTTCTCAGAGCCTTTGATCAACAACTGGGCCTGCAACCCCGAGCTGACCCTGATCGCCCACCTTCCGGACCGCAGAGAGATCATCTCCTTTGGAAGCGGATATGGCGGGAACTCGCTCCTTGGGAAGAAGTGTTTCGCGCTGCGGATTGCCAGCCGGCTGGCCAAGGAGGAAGGGTGGCTGGCAGAGCACATGCTGGTAAGTGGTCAGGACATCCCGGGCAGACATTTGGAGGACCTGGGGTGGCAAAGAAGAGCCATGCCAACATTCTCCGACCTCTGAGGACTGGAGGGCAGAGTCGGGGGTACCGAGTTGACTGTCCATCTCTTCGGAAGGGGCTCAGACACGTGGAACAACAGTGACCTTAGGGGTTTATTCCTTTGCAACACCTCAGTTTATCCTGATCCCCGAGGAAGAGATCTGAGTGAGGGTCTACCTTTGGGGAGATCCTAGGGGCAGGAGGGACCACAGGTCTTCATTTCTTAAACTATAACAGTATTACAATCTTCTCCCCTCTCCTTCCTCTCCCCTCCTTTCCCCCTCTCCCCTCCTCTTCTCTCCTCCCCTCTCTTCCCCTCCCCTCCCCTTCCCTCCCCTCTCCTCTCCTCTCCTCTCCTTTCATTTCTTTTCTTCTCTTCCTTTTAGTTCCCTGCCCTCCTCTCCCACCCTCCCATAGTGTGAAAGGCCCATGTTTTTGTTGAAAATGCACACCCCTTGTCTCTCCCTCTTATTATACGAATGATACAAAATGATGGGCTTTCTCCTGATGGTCTCACACATGTGTGTCAAAGATTAGAGATTATAATGTGGATCCCTATCCCCGCAGATCCTGGGCGTAACTAACCCTGAGGGCAAGAAGAAATATCTGGCAGCAGCCTTCCCTAGTGCCTGTGGTAAGACCAACTTGGCCATGATGAATCCCACCCTCCCCGGATGGAAAGTCGAATGTGTGGGTGATGACATTGCCTGGATGAAGTTTGATGCCCAAGGTGAGTGTTTGGGTCAAGTTGATGGTAGTTACGACCCTTGGTGAGGGGTTGGCTTCAAATACACCGTAACCTTCTCCTACGTGACTGGCATTGGGCATTGAGGGTTTGAGTGCAGAGTGTCACCCTGCAGGCATTCGGTGAGGACAGAGAGGGCCACGAGAAGCTCTTTGCTCGCTCACTTGCTCGCATGCCCCTGTTTGGCGGGGATTGCGGAGCCGGCGCTATGGGTAAAGGCACTTGAGGCCAAGCATCAAGGCCTGAGTTAGGTTTTCAGGACCTAATGGTGGAAGGGCGACAACTGATCCCTGCAAGTTATCCTCTGACCTGCACACGTGTGCCCTGGAACACTCACACCCCACCCCCTCCACATACATACACACGCAAGATAAATAATGAAGAGGAAAAGGAGGATGTACCGTAGGAGCAGGGGGAGGCTGCAGGCGTCTGAGCTGACCACGGTGTGCAGGTCAAAATGGATGGCTGCGTGGTTTAGGGAGTGGAGGAGAAAGATAGGAAATGTTAGTCCGTGAGAGAGCCTGGCAAGGCGTGAAGAGCTCTGCTGCGCTGGGCTCCAGTTCACACCTCCTTCTCTGGTTCGCAACTTCACAGGCAACTTAAGGGCTATCAACCCAGAAAATGGGTTTTTTGGAGTTGCTCCTGGCACCTCAGTGAAGACGAATCCCAATGCCATTAAGACCATTCAGAGGAATACCATCTTCACCAACGTGGCCGAGACCAGCGACGGGGGAGTTTACTGGGAAGGGATCGATGAGCCGCTGGCCCCGGGCGTCACCATCACCTCCTGGAGGAACAAGGAGTGGAAGCCACAGGATGGTGAGTCCCCTCCAGAGGCCGTGTGCTCTGGGCTGTGGGCACAACCTATCTGGGTCACACACTAAGGGATTTCTCTCTCTTGTAGAAGAACCCTGTGCCCATCCCAACTCGCGATTCTGCACCCCGGCTGGCCAGTGCCCCATCATCGACCCTGCCTGGGAGTCTCCAGAAGGTGTGCCCATTGAGGGCATCATTTTTGGTGGTCGTAGACCTGCAGGTGAGAGGCATCTTCTGTTCAGGCTGGGCACCTGGGCTATGGCGATACCAAGAAATCCAGTTTTCCCAACTGGTTCCAAAGATCTCCCTTCCCCATATCCAGATTAGTTGTGCAAGTTTAACTCTAGGGCTAGCCTTCTGCTCCTCAGAGGTCTTTTCCGGGTCTGTGATCTGAGAGAGCAGCACTCTGCTTCACTGAGGGACCTGGTGTGACAGGGCTTAGTGGCTTCCTGTTTATTGTTTCCGCTGATGTAAGACTAACGACAGAAAATGCTGCTTATCAGGCAGGGTGGCTCACACATTTCTAGCACTTGGGTGGCTGAGGCAGGAGATTTGCTGTTAGTTCAGGGCTAGTCAGGGCTACAGAGTAAGTCCCAGGCTATCATGGGCTACAAAGTGAAACTCCCTCATCCAAAAGAAGGCTACTGCTTGGTTGAACAATGACACAGCACCATCAATCCCAGGGAGTCCGGACGTCTTTTTAATGACCTTGTTCTCCCTGCTCCAGGTGTCCCCCTTGTCTATGAAGCTCTCAGCTGGCAGCATGGGGTGTTTGTAGGAGCAGCCATGAGATCAGAGGCCACGGCTGCTGCAGAGCACAAGGGTGAGTCAAAGTCTGGGCCGCAGACCCCAAGAAGGGCAGTTTGAGCCCTCTTCTCGGTGTCCGTCATGGGGGAGATGGAGAGAGAATCTGCCATGATGGGATGGGAGGTAAACGGTGGTCTCTGTGCAACAGGCAAGATCATCATGCATGACCCCTTCGCTATGCGGCCCTTCTTTGGCTACAACTTCGGCAAATACCTAGCTCACTGGCTGAGCATGGCCCAACGCCCGGCAGCCAAGCTGCCCAAGATCTTCCACGTCAACTGGTTCCGGAAGGACAAAGACGGCAAGTTCCTCTGGCCGGGCTTTGGCGAGAACTCTCGGGTGCTGGAGTGGATGTTCAACAGGATTGAAGGGGAGGACAGTGCCAAGCTCACGCCCATTGGCTACATTCCTAAGGAAAACGCCCTGAACCTGAAAGGCCTGGGGAACGTCAACATGGAGGAGCTGTTAGGGATCTCCAAGGAATTCTGGGAGAAGGAGGTGGAGGAGATCAGCAAGTATCTGGAAGACCAAGTCAATGCTGACCTCCCCTACGAAATTCAGCGGGAACTCCAAGCCCTGAAACAAAGGGTCAGCCAGATGTAGTACCAACCGGGGCGTCTTTCGAGTCACCCCTTCCCAGCACGGGGAGTCAGGAAAAAGCCAGCCTGCCCCAGCTCTGGGATAGCTAACACAATGTTGAGTAGATCAGAAGGGCACCTTTTAGTAGTCAGCGGAGTAGCACAGGTGAGGGGCAAGAGAGGTCGGGTGGGGAAATCACAGCACGCTCTCCAACGCTTGCTCTGACAATGATGCAGGTTTGGGTTCCACTTCAAGGTCACTCAGGGATTCAGGTTCTCACTTTAGCTGTAGTGGTTAGCGAAAATGCACAGAAAACATACTTGAGTTGTATATATGTGTGTCTCTCTGTGTGTGCATGTGTGTATGTGTGTGTGAGAGATGTGTGTATGCGTGCCTGACTGTCCCATTGTCTACAGAGTATTTAATACCCTTGGAAAAATCTTGGGCAAGTTGTAACTAGAGATACATGTTGCTTTGTTGCTAGTACGTATGTTTAAGTTATTTTTATACACTGCCCTTCCTTACTTTTCTTTACATAATTGAAATAGGCATCCTGACCACTTCTTGGGGAAAAAAATTACAAAATAAACTTTTATAGAAAGAGTGAACTTCATTGGCTTTGCTTTTTTCTTTTTACTTGAACGCTAAGGAGATCGCTCTGATTAAATACCTTGAGGTTTAACCCTGCTCCTCCAAGACCCTGGGGGAATCTATGGCACCACCTTTGAAAGGCAAGAAATGAAGAAAAAAAAAGAAGAAAGGACGAAATTGGGCTGGGGGTCACTAGCTGGGTGTGGGCGGGGGACCAGAAGGAGGTGGGAGCAGGAACAGGGAGGAGAGAAAGCGGAGTATCTGGTTTCCCAGGTGCTAAGTCATTGATGCCACCAGTTGGCGCTCCTCAGCAGCTTTCCGGCAGACCGGTGCGTTTGCACAGCTGGATCCAGAGGGTTTAAGGAGAGTTTTAGTGACGACTGGAGCTTAGGGGCTTAGCCTTCTCCGTAAGTGCACTGTGGACAGGCGCCTTTCAGCCCTTCATGGGCAACACTTTTCTCTGTTGCTACGGGCCCAGAGGGTGGGGGAAAAAACAGAAGGAAGGGCATTTGCACTCCTGTGGCCTCGACACAGTGGCTGCGCCATAGGCTACCTGGGAAGGGAGAACGTGGGGCTGGCAGGGTCAGCCTGAGCTCTTCCTGGGTCTTCTCTGCTTACTTCGTTTATTGGTTGTTCCAGAAAAGTCTAAACAAACCATAAAGTTTATATAGTGTATTATATGGTGCATTCGCCCTGCAGTTATGCATTTTCCCCTCAGAGTGTGTTTTCCTTTCAGGGAGCAGGCAGATCACTTCAGCCTCCTCCGCCACACCTGGCTGCTGGCTCGTTCCCACACTCGTTAGATACCCCGGTACACTCCCTCGCCAGCTCACCTCCACAGATCCACAATCCCCCAGGGCTCCGTTTGGAGGATGACGCCAAGATCGCCTTGGTTTTCAGCTGGCAAAATTGAGACCAGGAGCATCCACCAGGGCTGGGGTCCAGTCTTCCCTTCCCTTTTAAGAGAAGCAGGATTGTATTCTTGAACCAGAGCCTTGGGCTTCTCATGGGCCTGAATGGCTCCCCTGGTCTGTGTCCATGCCAGGAGGTCTGGGCCACACGAGGCAGGAGGTCTGGGCCACACGAGGCAGGAGCTCTGTTCTATGTCACTGTTGCAGTAATGACTCCAGGCTGACCTCCAGCTCCTGTCCTTCCTAGATGACAGCCTCAGACAAGTGTACCTCATCGATGTCCTGCCCTGTAGGATGTGAGGGTGACATGGGACGGCCCAGCTCAGTGCAGGCCCTGGGGGTCTGTGAGAGAGTATGGGTGCAAGCTGACCAATCGAGGCTCGACTTTTTTCCTCGGTGTGCCCTCAGGTGATAGCACGGAACTCTGAGCCTGAATTTCCTCTGCTGCAAAATGGATCGGTTTACATTTTCTTGAGGATGCCTGAGGAGATTCAGTGAACTGATTCAAGACGGGGGTGGCACAGAAAAGGACCCTATGAGGACAGTGATCTCTGCTTTACTCCAGGTCCTCCGTGTGACAGGGTGGGAGCCATATTATGGTGGGACCTTGCCTTTCCCCTCTCTCATCAACTCTGAGGAGTAGCTGTGGCACTCGGTCCTCTGTGTGGCCTCCATCCTCCCTCCTCATAGATGTCAGGTGATGGGAGAAGGAGCACACTCCTCTCTTTCAGTATCCCAACTCCCACAGTCACCTCCACCCTTCACAAGACCCAGGCAAAAAGGCTTCAGCCCGAGTCCAGCGATTCTACCTTTCTGAGGTTCATTCTCGAGCTAGCTTTGTACCTCAGTCGGCAAGCGCTAGCATGCAGGGGGCCCTGGGCTATGTTCACGGTACCACAAGAAGAAAGAAAAGGGAAAGAGACGAAGAGAAGGAGGGAGGGAGGGAGGAAGGAAAGAAGGGCAGAATAAAAGTAAAAATTGTTTTCTAAGAAAGACTTCACATCTACCTAAGACAGTATCCAGGTGCTGAAGGCTGTCAGTCAAGCTGGCGGCAATCATGGTGGAGGCCTGGAAAAGCCCAGCCACTGGAATGAGCGAAAAAAAGCTGTAGTTCTTCCAGAAGAGGCCACTGGGTAGCCATTAGAATGGAAGAAGAGGTGATTTACCCGGGCACTGTCTTGTCCCAGAGCTGCCCTCACAGCTGAGAGACCTGGCCTCGGCTCAGGACTCCTGTCTCCCAGACCTGCCCTCACAGCTGAGAGACCTGGCCTCGGCTCAGGACTCCTGTCTCAGGGTCACCATTTCTACCAACAGCAGGTGTGTGAACGGTTCTCCTGGCCTCTGACCCCACAACCTGCTGTTCCACAGCTCCCGCCCCCCAGAACCTTGCTACAAGCCAGTTTCTAGGTCAGAGCAGGAGGCCCTCTCAACCACTAAAACACCAACTCTGGCCCCCTCGAGAGATGTAAAGTGTCTTTGGTCAGGACAAATGGATCCTTGAGGTAAAGCACCTGTAGGTTGGGGGAAGTTGGAACCAGCGGTCTTCTCACCTACCCTGAAGATTGGCCTGAAGTTCTCCTGCCTGGCTCTTACAGGAAGCTCAGCAGAGAGAGGGGGCCCCCAGGAGTGGGTCAGAACTCAGGCTAAGGCCACTTCAGCAGGCCTGTACCCATGACAGGAGGGCAGCTGGACATGATCAGTGAGGGGCTGGTTATTACAAAACTGTGTCCCTGAGTCATGGTCTCTTAGCCACCTGGGTCCCCTCAGCATCAGGACAAAAGCTCAGAGGTCTCTGAGATGCGTAGAGCGGGGACTTGGGGACTGCCACAGCAGAGCGGCAGATGTCACCAAGTCCACAGCCTCGGACGGACGGGACTTGGCTGACACCTCTCCCTGAGAGCCCTGCCCATGCGGCTCGGGTCCTGGGGCCCAGCTAGGCAGTGAGCCCCTTGGTAATGGGATATGCAAATGAGCCCGTGTTTGCCAGCCTGAGTGGCAGGCCTGCTCTCCAGGCGCAGCGGTTTACAGCAAGATAGGCTCGTAAATATTTGCTCAGCTCGGGAAAATGACTTTAATTGCATAATTAAACTTGTAGGGTCTACTTCCAGATGAAAATGGGGGAGAGACAGGCAGCCCGCAGCTGTCCCTTGGAATTCGTCGACAGTGGGGACCGGTCACCCGTTCTGCACTTTGCAGATGCCCTTCTTCCCACCGTCCAAGCCTGGGGAGCAGTGGGGGAGGGCGAAGGAAGGAGTGAGGAGAGACAGTGGTTATGGGAAGGGTTAGGGAGCAGAAGAGACCCCAAATGAATATACGAGGTCCGGGGTCTTAGGTAGGCCCTAGCGCTGATGCCCAAACATCTCCACCGTCCATGGGTGATGGCGGCTTGAGCCAAACGTCAGTTCTCTCAAATGGAAAAGTACCCATAGAAGCTGGGATGGTGGCACGGAGCTGTCACCCCACTGCTTGGGAGACTGGGCTGCAGAGTGAGTTCAAGGTCTGCCTAGTCAACTTAGTGAGATCTCGTCTCAAAATCAAATCTAAAAGACGAGGTCTAGGGCTCAATGGTAGAGTGCGCGCTCAACGTGCATCAGGTCTTCAGTTCAGTTCCTGACAATGCAAAACAAAACAACAACCAACCAAAACCACTGGAAGGAAGAAAGCAGGGTCACAGCTATGCACCAAACCCAGAATCTTGCGAAATCAACACCTTTTCCTTTTCTCTCGTCTTCCTGTCCCTTCTCCCCCTCTTCTTCCTTCTCTCCGTTCCTAGACAAGGTCCAGTCTAGCCCTAAACTTTCTGTGCAGCAGAGGCTGATCTTGAACTCCTGATCCTTCTACCTCTATGCCCCAGAACTGGGATCACAGGCGTGCATCAGAAGACCCAGTGTGTGTGGCACTGAGGGTTGAACCGAGGCTTCGTGTCTTCTAGGCAAGCACTCTACCAGCTCAACGACAACCCCAGTCCAACAACCGCATTCTCCATTATAACGGAAAACGCCAGTCAGCAAAGAAGCACACACGCTTCTGTGAGAACCAGAGCTGGCTGCTCTGAGAGACAGAGGCGACTTGGTGGCGCCCAGGGGTCCAGGGAACAGGAGGCTGAGGAGTGCTCAGAGGGTACAAAGTTCCTTTGGGGAACTTTCCAAGGCAGATTGTTGGGGAAGTTTGTACCGCCCTGTGAAGATATTAAAATGCATTAAATCATGCGTTTTAATGGGCAGTTTTTATGGTATCTGAATTATAGCTTCATAAAGTTTGTTTAGAAAAAAAAAAGAAAAAATACAACATAAAGAAACATTCACTTAACTCATATCAGAAACCAGCTGCCTTCTGAAGGGAGAGCTAGAGGCTGGCATTGTCACCTGCTAGGAGGTACTCGCGCCTCACAGGGATTCTTTCTAGAAGAAATTACAAAGTTTCAAAGGATGGAAGAGTCACAGACTTATCCCAGGTTCAAGGTCATTTAATTTCGGTCTGTGAGCCTCCTGGGAATTCATCACATTAATGACTGGATAAGCCAGGTGTGGTGACATACATCCCAGAATTAGGGAGGCAGAGACAGGTGGATCTCTGTGAGTTCGAGGCCAGCCTGGTCTACAGAATGATCCAGAACAGCCAGGGCTACATGGAGAAACCTGTCTCAAAGAAAAACAAAAAACAAAAAACAAACAAAAACTTCAAAAACAAACAAACAAAACAACAACAAAATACCTCCGAAAGAACAAGAAAAAAAGAAGGAAGGAAGGAAGAAGAGAAAGAAAGAAAGAAAGAAAGAGAAAGAAAGAGAGAGACTAAGGCCAAAGAAGTCGGGCACAGCAAAAAGTCCCTTGGCCAGCAGGTGACAGGGCTGAGACCACCAGGATCCTCAAATTCCAAGAACTGCACAGACTTTAACCATGGCCATGGGCCCAGATTATCTTACTCAGCAGAGGGAAGAGAGCCCAGTTCCAAGACCAGGACCCTCACCAGTCCTGCCGGCAGAAGGAAGGCACGGGGCTAGCTGTAGTATTGGCACTGCAAAGGACAGGTGCAGAAGAGGAGGCTCAGGGTCTCAGGCCAACCCCAGGGACTTGGCACCTTTTGTCCTGGCTAATGCCTGGTTCAAGGCCAGGCTACAGATGACAGGCAGCAGCCTGAAGCCTGCTCTTTCAGGGGTCTTGAAGAGCTGTTTAGGTCTGACAGTAAGACATCGGGCTGGCTTTGGGAGGACCCCTTGGGGAGGTAGGAAGAAGCCTGTTTGACGGTCCAGAGGCCAGTGAGAGGACAGACTGGAGTCTTGTCACCCAAAGACATTAATAATAGAAAGACTTTGACCACTACGTCAAGTCATTCCCCAGAGCACAGGGACAGCTTTACAGAGCTGGGCAAAGGTAGGCCCCCTGCACCCAGTCTTGCTTGTTGACAAGCTCCCTGCTCAGGCTGAGGTCCAGGTAAATGGACCTGGGAGGCTGAGCTGCCCAGGACTGAGCCCAGACTGGTTTGGTCCAGCTGGAGCTTCTTGGGCTAAGCGCATCCTCTGTGGTTGGCATGGACCCCTTGCCCCGTGTTCTCTGTTAATAGAACACTCTACTCCTAAGGGTGAACCTGGGCTTAGCCACAAGGTGGGCAGAGGCCAGGCTATCTGTCTGAAGCCCTGGAGAGGGATGGAGAAGAGGGAGCCAAGGGGCTTGATGGCTCTCACGGCAGTCGCTCCCCCATTATGTAAGTGGAGCTCAGCGCCGTTAGCGGATAAGAGATGAAATTTACATTTTGAATTAACTGGGATCATCAACATACTTCTTCCTGACCCCGGGAAATTAAACATCAAGTCGAGGGAGCTGCGGCCAGGAGAGACAGGGCTCAGCCAAGCATGCCAGATTGACTTTCTCTTCTTATTGTTTTTTTCTTCTCCCCCCCTCTCACCAGGCTGCAGGCAAAAGGGATGAGAGGACAAGGCAGCAAAGTCGGACGTGGAGAGAGATGGGAAGGAAAGATAGACATTGCTCCCCCCCCACCCTGGGCAGAAGCACAATAAATCTACATGGCTGAATTAAATTCTGATCTGTCCGATTCCCTCTGTCGCACCCTCCCTTAATAATGGCTATTTATTGAGCACTTACTATATGCTGAACACTTAACTAAGCACTCTGTAGATAAAGCAGAGGTGAGTTTGTCTTCTTGATGCTCCCTCCGTCCTGCTGGGGAGGGCGGGAGGTGGAAAAAGTCAAGAGAGAGTTTGATGGACCTCAGAGTCATGGTGGGAAGTTTGTCTCATCTTTGGGATGCAGCCCTTGAGAACCGACAGCCCTAACGCCCCTGCCACCATACTGCCCTCTGAGACAGGCTGTCTTGTCTCAGGGCCTGTGGGTAAGCCCTCACTTAGGTATGCCATGGACCCAATCTCTTGTCAACCTCGGCTAGGATCCCCACAGCTGTTCTGAACCTGAAGAGAATGTGGAAACTGAGGCTGGACTTGAGGGAGACGGGAAGGAATCTGAACCTTCCTCTGGCCTCGGCTGAGGCCTGTGGCCCCTTTCTGGTCCAATGAGCTTCTATCTCTGCAGAACAGACAAGCTGTATCCCTCCATCTGCCAACAGCTGCACAGCGGGGGCACCTCTTCTACTACAGAGGCTGTTCTTGCCTCTGTGGATGAGTGGCCATCCCTCATGCCTTCGATACCAACTGGGTCAGATGTGGGTAGACCTTACTGTTTTGGGTAGTTCCATCAAAAGAAGCATGTCTCCTGGACCCTCAAGTCTACTGCGGAAGGTCGTGGCCCAGCTTGGAAAGCAGTGTGGATGACAGCAGGCCCAACATCTCCCAGTGCTGATGGGGATGGAGCATGGGAATGCGCTCTGAGAAGCAAGATGCCTGTGCTGTTCCCAGTCAGCCATGGTTCTCTGCAATGGCAGGTGGCCAGGATCGATCTATCACTTTCCAATGAATAGTTAGCCACTGTCCGCTGACTTAGACTCAGCCTAAGTGCTTAGATGAGCTTACTGGGATTGGCTTTCCAAATGAATGGGTTCCCATAGGAAGACTCTGTCCTTCTCTAGGGGTCATTGACTAACATCTTCAAGTCCCAACCCTTTCGGAGTGACTACTTCAAAAACTCACAGGTTCTCTCTTCTGTTGCAGTCATAGCTGTCTGATGGTCACCTCTGGACCACACTCCAGGGCGTGCAATTTAGCCTGTGCAGCTGAGAGACAGTACCATTGGGATGTGCCTTGTCCATTCAATAGTCGGTTCATCTGCTCACCGGCTCCCCTTCCATTCACCCACCCACCCATCCATCTAATTTCTTTTGCTCACCCACCCATTTACCCATCTATCCATCCACCCATCTACCCATCTGCCAGTTACTCAACTACCCATCCATCCAGGTATCCATTAACCAGTATAGCTCTACTATATATCCGTCTACTCATCCACCCACACATCTATTTATTCGTCACCCTACCCACCTACCCATTCATCCACCTGCCCATCCTTCCATCTACCCATTCATACAGCCACCCACCCACACATCCATCTACTCACCCGCCAATGAGTGCATCTACCTACCCATCCATCAACCTACCTATTTAGACAGCCCACCTTCCTTCTTTCCCTTTCTTCCTCCTTTCCTCCCTCCCTCCTTCCTATTGACCAGTCCTTTCCTGTTCTGTTCAGTCATCTATGTTGACATCCTCCAACCACCTATGCTTCCAGGGGTCCTACGTCATCTATGTCTTCACCCTCTCTTGCCTTCAGTTTTTATGCAGTCTCTACCATTACCTTTCCCTAGTAGACCAGCTGTCGCCCGGTACCTATCCACAATCCATCTTTCCACCTTATCACCAAGACAGGAACGGAACCATCCCAATTTGCCCATGCCATGGGGACATGACACCTGTCACCACTAAAACAAGCGGGCAAACAGGGAGTCCAGGAAGAGCCGGGGAACCACGAGAAGCAACATTTTAGTAGAGCCCATGGGTTGACATGAATGTGGAAAACAAAGATCGAAAGGGCTAAGTACAGGAATTCCAAGAGGTTGTGTCAGCCTCGGGGTTCAGGGTGGAATGGAGAATGGGTGGAGGAGAAAGAGGGGACGGGCTGCATCAGTGGCTGTACTGTGAATGGATGGAGGGCTTGGGGACAGGAGAAATGTAGTGTGCCCCAAGCATGAACTGGGGATGTTTATGGAAAGTCTCCCACACGGCTGAACTAGGATGTATCCTGTTTGTTGGGGAGCTAGGTTTGTGGTAGTGGGGTGCCCAGAAAGACCCTTTGTTGGTTGTTCTTCTCAAGCTGGGGAGGTGAGGCCAGAAGGACCTGTGCATTCAGGCCCAGACAAATTGCGTGAAGGCTTGTGTCCCCAGTTCTAACCTCCAGGGAATCTGGGTGACCGCAAGTCAGAAGCCAGCTTGGTGGTCAAGCCAAGCCCCATGGTCAGTTCATAATGGCCACTCTGGAACAGAGATAGAGTGAAATGGACACTTGCCGGGGAGAGAGGGCCTCGATGGCTTCACACATACGTGCAGGCCTGCTGTTAGGCAGAACTTTCCAGTAGCCGACAAGTTTCAAGTTAATTTCCAGGGGAGGAAATTAGATGAGAAGTGGCTTTGAAAACACAGAGAATCTTGTGTTTAAAAACTTGGTTGCCAGGGAAACTCTTTCTTCGGCGCTTGCTTTGCCACCAAGCAATAAATTAAATCCTAACTGAAGGGTAATTAAGGAGATTGCTGGATCTGTGGGAAGATTGGGGCCAGGCAGCTGCAAGAGGGGACTGAGTCTTTAGGTGTCCCCTCATTCTGGAAACCAGCCTCTTACTGCAGGAACGTGAGGGTCCCTCCAAGGGAGGGAGGGGAAGCTAGCAAACAGCTGGATTCCGTGTTCAGGGAAAGGCCAGGTACTGCTAGAGGGGACGTGAAATGTCACTGCTATCCTGAGAGCTGGCAAGTTCCAGGAGATGTCATCCGGAAAGCCCAGGAGTCAGTCATGATCAGACTGCGAGAGCTATGGCTTAGACCCCTGCGACCTGGCTCATGTTTGCAGCATCAGGCAGGGGCTAAAGCCTCTGTGATCCACTACCCTTGGGAACAAGACAATTTAGCCTAGGGATAATAGTCCCAGCCAGCTAGCAGTCCACTTGTCTCTTCATCCATCTGTCCGTTGATCTATCTAACTGACCACCAGAACATCCGTCTACCCACAATCTATCTGCCCACTAAGCCAGCCATCTTCCCACTTCCTCGATCGCTCACCCATCTGTCAGGCTGCCTACTTGGCCAGGCATCTGCCACCTCCTTACCCACACATGTGCAATTAGGGATGACATGAGAATGGTTGCATGCGTGGGTGGATGGATGACTGGACAGTGGATAAATGGACAGACGGGTGGATAGACAGATGAATGGGTAGATGGACAGACAGTTGGACAGATGGATGGATGGATGGATGGATAGACTAATGGGTGGATAGATTGGTGAATAGATAGATGAATGAATAGATGGACGGATGGATGGATGAGTAGATGGACAGGTGGGTAGCTATTTGGCTGCCTGGTGTTATGGCTTGATGGATAGATGGATGGGCGGATGGATGGATGGACAGACAGATGGATGGGTGGGTAGATGGACAGATGGGTAGCTATTTGACAGCCTAGTGTGATGGCTTGATGAATAGACAGATGGATGGATGGATGGATGGACAGATGGACAGATGGGTAGCTATTTGACAGCCTGGTGTGATGGCTTGATGAATAGACGGATGGATGGATGGACGGACGGACGGATGGACAGACGGATGGACAGACAGACAGACGGATGGATGGACAGATGAACAGATGACAGACAGAAGGATGGATGGATGGGTAGGTGGGTGGGTCGATGGGCAGGAAAATAGATATTTGGTTGCTTGGTGTGACGGCTTGATGGATTGATGGGTACCTACCTAATGGAGGAGTGGACATCTCTACCTCTATTTAACTATCTAGTGCCGCTCGCTTGATTTCGTAGAGGCCCCTGCTTGCTGCAGACTTTCCAATCACTTTCTCCCCCCAGCATTGCCACTTGGGTGTTATTTCTACCCCCCCACCCCCACCCCAGTATATAAGACTGCAAAGTAGTTCTCAAAGCTCACCAGGAGGGGGTGGGCTATCATTCATCTGCCATGAAGGAAGAGAGGCAGTGAAGGTCACGGCCCTCTACCTGTCTGTGCTTCGGCTCATAAGAGGGACTCAAAGGTGACATGGAAAGCCATTATCCCAAGCGGCCTTGGCTTTGACTTGCTGCCCCAGTGCCCAGCCCTGGCTGCATACTGCTGCCCCTCCCTTCTGTGGGATAAACACCACCAATGCCAGCGTGGTCAGCAGTGGTGAAAGTCCAGGTCAGGAACCTCTTGCTGCTTCCACAAGTTAGGACTCTGTCCCCTGTGACATTTGCTCTACTTCTACCCCTTTTCAGGAAATTCTCCCTGGTTCACCATCCACACCTCCATCCAAGGTCCTCTGCTCTCATAACCAAGTTTGTGACTTGGAGACCCTTGGGTCTCGTCTCTAGGATCACAAAAGCTGAGGAATGGGGAAGGAGAGGGCTGACAGGTCCAGGACGGCGCCAACTCCGGGTGCTCCCTCGGAGCCAGTCTAAACCAGTGTCCCATCTGGAACAGGGCCTGTGGATCTTGTTTTGTACTGGAGGAAACTGAGGTTCACAGTGGTGAGGCTGGGTCTTGGGGAAGGTTGCTGGCGTGAGGGTCTGGGAGCTCTTCTAAGCGTGTCTTCTGACCCCTCCTGACAGGTAAAACCTGGGGACCAATGCTCTGGACCTTTTGTGGCCCCAAGAGACAAGTTGAGGCTGAGCAAAACTGGGGCTGTCTCCGATTCCTCTCTCTGATCCCCAACTCAGCACCTAGGGTCCTGGAATGTGTGGGAGCCCAACACTCAGGGTACTTGAGACAGGCTGCTCCCTGGAAGGCCTCAGGATCCCAGTGTCCTGCTGACAGCTAGGGCGACCTGTCACCTCCACTCGGCTGCAGCCCCTTCTCTTGCAGTGCTGGCGACTGGGCACAGATGGGCCCATCCTATTCCAGCTCCATGTTACATGCAGGACACTCTGGGACCAGGTGGCTAAGGATTTGACCGGCAGGCTTCTTTTGGGGTTCCTATCCAAGGGGTGGACTCCAGAAAATGTTCTGGGGTGGCTTCTCAAGCATGGAACTAAAGCTCAATGCACCTGCCATGCTCTGGACAAAACCCACAATACCTCCAGCCCATGGAGGGCTCCTCAGGGCCAGGCTTCCACAGAGCCCTCCCCATGAACTGGGGGACATTTGCTGTGTGCATTACGCCCCTCCCTCCAGCCCCCTCCTCTCATGTTGACAGCAAGGCTAACTGCGGTAACTGATTTCTGGCACACAACCCTGTCCCCCTGCCTCAGACTCTACCTAGGTAAGCAGAGGGAACTGGACTGTGCCTGCCCCCCCCCAGTCAGATGGGGAAACTGAGGCTCAGAGTTGGAGCAAGGTGGGCCTTGGGGCTCCTGACTTTCTTTCACTTGAACAAACAACCAGGAAGTCACCCAAGGTCTCTAGAGCCGCCACTGCAGCAACACTGCAGTGTTGTGACTTCTGGTCAGGTCCCTCCTCCGGCACGACACGATGCGCCGTGGGGAGGGCGGCGGGCTGAGGGCCGGAGGGGCCTCTTTAATTCATGAGCTGCTGGCAGAGGCCCCATCTTAGGGAAGATTGATGGCCGGCTGGAGGGAGAGGCGGGTGGACTCATAAAGCTGTCCGCAGCGACCATAAATCAGATGAATATTCAAGATGTGGCTTCGCCTCCAAGCAATTCCCTAGTCTCAGCCAAGACAAGATGGATCACTGCAGGAAGGTGGCGCGATGGCCTCAGAAGCCCTTGGCCCCCTCCCTCCCCAGAGTGAGGCACTCTGGACACCAGAACTTCCGCTTCTGCCTGCAGACTTGGGCTTCTGCAGAGGGGTGGTTGGGGAGCCAACTGTAGACCCCAGACCACGGCAGACCCCCTGGGAGGATGCCGGTGACTGCACAGAGGATGTCTGTGTAGACACAAACTATAAACCACAATGGGCTGGGTAGGGTGAGGGGTGAGTGTGGGCAGCAGTGAGCAGCCCCCTGCCTGATCCAGGCCTAGAACATTCCACCATATCCTCAGAAAATGTTCTGCATCTCCAAGCCAAGTAGTCCTGGGCTTTCTTGCTCTGGACAGTGGACTCTCAGGGGCTGGTACCTCAGGGAGAGCTCTGCCAGGCCCCACAACCACGTCACTCAGCCCCCTCCATGTGGGCGCGCTGAGTGACTCCTCTTCTCCTCCTCATGGCCACCTGGTCATGTCTCTTGTTTGGGGAAAGACTAAAGGAAGCTTGAGTTAGTCTTTCTAGAATGTTCTCTTGAGTCAGGCGTCTAAACGAGAAGCTTATGAGGAACTTCTAGACAGGTGCTAGGGTCTGACCCCTCCCAACTCCTACCTGTGGTCTGGGAGCCTTTACCAGAGGCAGTGGCTGGCTATTTTAATGGCCCGTGATCAGGTGGGATCTTGAGGGAGATCTCTGTACTCCACCGAGCTCACAAAGCCTCCTGGTCCTCCAAACTGACCAGAAGGAGCTTCATGGGTTGCAACTGACCTTGGAGCTGTGGAGGTTGAGACTTAAACAGAACCTCTAAAGAGCCTCCTGGGCCTGTCACTACATAGGGTACAATCCTTCTCTTGCCAAAGACAGTGTGACCACTGTGTCCCCACCCCCCCATCTTCTTAGGCCACCATCCCATCTGTGAGCCCTTTTCTGGTGACTTTCCTGAAGCCATGTTCCACCCCAGGGCCTTTGTACTTGCTGTCCCTGTTTCTTGAACTCCATCTGAACGTAGATGTATGGCCCCTGACTTTGGCAGCAGGTAGCCTGTGTGGGTCAGGTCCTGGGGACATTGCCGTGGGGATCCCAGAACGCCTCTCAACTGTATACATCAAGAAACAGAGTCAACAAGCGTGTGCACAGCCGGGGATAAGGAAGAGGCCTGCCTCAGCTGGAGCCCTTGGACCAGTGTCTGCCCAGTGTGGAAGCTTCTGGACGGAGCCAAGGGAACGTTGAGAGGCAATGCCTGCATCGGGGAGTCACAGCCTTCCATTTGGGCGAAAGGAGAGTGCTGTGTTTTCCCTCTGCTGGGTGAACTTCCCCCGCCAGCCACACTTCTTTTCCTTGCAAAAGCCACCTTAGACTAATACTCGGGGGTCAGAGTGAGAGGTGGCCCTGCCCTGATTCCCTCTTTTGCAGAGCCCACCAGGACACACCGGCACATGGTGAACTGAGCCCCAGTGAGGAAAGAATCAAGTGAACATCACCATGGCAACTGCGCCGTCAACCAAGGACAGGGCCTCTTCCACCCAGTCAAGGATGCTAATATCCCCATTGTTGAGGTCAGAGCTCTTCCCCAGCGTGCCTCTTATGGGTCTTGCCATCTGTTCTGATTTCTCTTGCAAACACTGAAGCCTTAAGGGTCCCAAATACCCCAATCTACAGCTGCTTCCCCTTGGTTTCCCCACCCAGAGAGGTAAAAGTTTCTTGTTCTAAACTTCGGAAGAGCCTTAGCAACCCAGGCACGTCCTGGGCAGACAAGTGCGTCATGGAAAACTTGGAGCTTGCTGATTGGCTGGTCTCTGCTGCAGCGATGCGAGTCCCTGAACACTCAGGAAAACAACATAATGTATTCCTGTCTGCAGCTCAGAGCAGAAGCTCATTTCGTGTCTTGTGTTTCCATTTCCCGAGGATTAATAAGTGTGGAGGGGACGCGGGCTTCGTGCCGAATATTTATTTAGTCAATATACACATCAATTTAGCAAATTAGAGATTGCAAGCCATTTCTGAGCACTGCTGTAAAAATAATAGCTGTGCTTTAACTGGTAATGGATTTGGGGGAGGATGGCCGCTACGTGCTTGGCACTGAAAAAGGACACAGAAGTTTAGTTTGCTGAACTTCACAAAAAACCTGAGTCATTGTGGGTGTTTTGAAGTAGGAGATAGCTGGATTCAGGTGCCAATATTGCCAAAGAATGCACTCAAAGGCTCTGAAGGGACCAGGACGGTCCTGCGACACAGTGGGAGGGGAGAGGAGGGTCCTGCGACACAGTGGGAGGGGAGAGGAGGGTCCTGCGACACAGTGGGAGGGGACAAGAGGGTCCTCAGACACAGTAGGAGGGGACAGGAGGGTCTTGGGATGCAGTGGGAGGGGATAAAGACTGTCCTCAGACGCAGTGGGCGGGGAGAGGAGGATCCTGAGACACAGTGGGAGGGGACAAGAGGGTCCTCAGACACAGTAGGAGGGGACAGGAGGGTC
>JAQHUG010000040.1:9840700-9853627 GCA_028555095.1 Dicrostonyx torquatus
TCACGTGGTTATTTCGGGTGCAGGCAACCAGCAGCGGCTGGGGAACATACAACCCGCACACCGCTCCTCTATTTACAACATCAGTTCACCGGTAACAGTCCATCATCTGGGAAGTCGGGGCAGGAACTGAAGGCAGGAACTTGGAGGCAGGTGCCGAAGCAAAGACCATGGAGGCTTGCTGGTTTGTTCCCCAAGGCTTGCTTGGCCTGCTTGTGTAGATACCCCAGGCCCACCTGCCTGGGCTGGATCTTCCCACGCCAGTCACCAGGCTCTCTCCTCCAGGCGGGTCTGGTGGAGGCCACTCCTCAGAGGAGGGTCCCTCTTCCCAAGTGACTCATTTATGTCAAGTTGACAAAGAACGACCAGCACACCTTCCGTTACACATTCACCCTGTCACTGTTCCAACTGCTTCTCTGTCTTCCCACATGGCCGACACCTTCCTTCTGTTCCAGGCTCTTCCAGGGACAGGAACACAGAAGGACAGTTCTCAGAAAACAGCTGGACCACTTCCATCCCGGTCTCCTGGGCTCTGCAGGGAGACAGAGACGGGAAGTGTGTGACTCCAAGGCCTGTGGAGCCATCTTGTACCGTCTGGATTCCAGAATGCTCGCTCCTGTGCATGACCAGTTTCGCTCCTCTAAAGTCTTTTTCTAATGATGATTTACTTTTTTAGGTGTATGGGTGTTTTGCCTGCATGTGTGTCTGTGCATCGTGTGGATGCCCGGTGCCTGCAGAGATGGAGAGAAGTCACAGACCCCCGGAACTGGTGTCATGAATGGTTCTTAGACACCAAGTGGGGACTGGGCACTAGATCCGGGATCTCTACAAAAGCACCGGTACGCTTAACCACCAAACCATCTCTCCAGACCCTGACTCTTCCTCTTCTCTGGTTTTGAGGATCCCCCAACTAGTGGTCATCAGTTCAAGAGCAGAGTGACTTCTCTAAGTGGAACACTGTTAGAAAAATGTCCCACCGAGGATTCTGATTGGTCAAGTATGGGTCACATGGTGATCTTTGACACAATCCGAGGGTAGAGTTTTTCCCTCTAGTAATTCATAGGTTCTCATGGGGGGAATAAAATAATTTTTAATTTATAGCTCCCACCTTTCCACACTTTGTGCTTGAACCCCTAGAAATCCAAGCCCCTAGAAACTTCACACACACACTGGCTCCCACCCCCATCCCTTGTTACCCACCCTGTAAGCAGAGCTTTGCCCGGATGGCCTAGTTTCATTTCTGTTATCGTGAGAAAATACCCTGAAAGCGATTTAGGAGAAAAGGGGATTTATTCGGTTTATAATTCCAGATTGCAGTCCATCCCTGTGGGGAAGTCAAGGCAGGAGCTGGAAGCAGTGACATCACGTCCGCAGTCAAGAGCAGAGAGAAGCGAATGCATGCATGTTTGCTGGGCTGATTGTGGTTCTGATTAGCTCCGCTCTTAAACAGTTTAACATACCCCGGTTAGGGAACGGTGCTGCCCACCGAGGGCTGGGCTTTCTCTCGTCTCTTAAGACAACCCCCTACAGACGTGCTCCCCTGCCAATCTGACCTGGATAATTTCTCATTGAGACAAACCTTTTTTAAACCATGTCTCCCAGTCCTTATGTCACACAGAAAATGTTTCCTCCTCTGCACTGTGACACACAGGCTCCCATCCTTGTCCCCTCAGCATCCTAGGGCAGACTGACCGCCTGTTTCAAGGTGGCCCCCACCCCTAAGAGTAATGATAATTGATAAAAGCTCAGAAGTCCCACTGTTCGCTGTGCTCCTTGACTTCGCTTCTGACCTTCATATTTCGAGTTTCTCTGAAAATGGCTTTTTAAGGTGGAGTAGGGTTTTCTGCAATATTGGGGCACTTGCCGTGAGCGGGACAAGAGTCAGAGACCCAGGGAAGCTCTCTGCCCAGCCAGCCTGCAGCCTTGGACCCACCCGGAGGCCTTGGCTGAGCCTGAATCTTTGCCACTCCTTAGAGTGCCTCCACTTCTCCACTGTTTTCAAATGAAGATTTTTTTTTCCCCCTTCCCTTTAAGAAAGTCTAGACTGCTGAGGGTTTCTAGAAGCATCCACAGCTGTGGCTGGAATGGGCTCTGGTTTCTTCCGGTCTACAGTGGCTTCCCTCTTTCCCGGGACACCCTTTACAAGGAAACTTCACACACCCAAGAAGTGGATTTGGCTCAACCCTAACCCATCATTATTCTGAACTCTGATTGGGTCAAGGATAAGCATGTGACCTGTTGCAAACCAATCAGAATCCTTGGTGGGACACTTTCCTGGTATTTTCTTGGTATTTCCTCTGGTAACTGGTGGAGCCTTGGAAGTGAGGACAAAGGCCGAACACATAGCTTGAGTGCCTGGACGCAGCCATTCCTAAAGTGCGCTGTCCCATGATCTCTGGGGTACTCGGTTGCATCCATTCTGCTTTTTGTTGACCCCTGAGCAAAGGAAGCTTCTGTCACACAAAGCCAGCGTGGTCCTGGTCGGCTTTCCTAGTCTCAGCTGCCAGTGTTAGCTGTCGCTCTGCTGAGAACATGGGTGAAGGGCCCCTTGAGCAACTGGAATGTGAAGCTATTCCAGGGTGAGTGGATCAACCATCTTCCGAAAGGCCAAGTTCCCGCCTCACCCTGAAGGGGAGGGGCACGGGGAGGGCAGCCGATGAGCCGGAGAACTGAGGGCGGTGGACGGGCTGACTCAATCACTTCTCGCTTTTAATGGAGCCTCGTTAATTTCCTCCCCTGAGAGATGGCTTCGGCCTTCACCTCCAGCTTCCATTAGCCGCACAGCGCTATGTCAGCGCATTTATGACAAATTAATCGCAGAGGGGGAAACCGCGCCGGGCAGCAAGGACTCTGCTTGGGCAAGCTCACGATCTGCAGTTTCTTTCCCCACCGACACCGGGCCTGTTTAACCATGGACCTCAGGATGGCTCTGATATCCGCCTCCGGCTTTCAGAGTGCTGCAGAGAAAGCGGCCTGGGAGAGCCAGCAGCCCCTGCTCGTGGGTTGCATTGACAATGAGATGTCCCAGGCCAACATGCTCTGGAGAATGCAACACAGCACTGTGACCAAGAAGACGGTGTCATGTCACAGGGTCCCAGGGGACATCGAGCCCCACTGCCCAGCTGCCAGGGAATGCATTTGCCCATTAGCTAAGACTTGTGCAAACGACCTGGCCCTGACTCCTTCCCCCCGCACCAGTTTTCCAGCTTCGTTTCCTGTGCATTGGGCTTCCTTTCATCCCAAAGTGCCTCCACCATCTCTGTTGCCTTATGCTGAGCATCATGCACACAGAGTAGTTAGTTCTCTTCCCAGACTTCCTTCCTCACTGGCCTCAGAGACCAGAATCTAGAGTCCCCAGCTGCCCAGGATAGTGGTATATTATTTGTGTTTTAATAAGTAAAACTTGCTTGGAGATCAGAGGGCAAAGCAGCCACACTGGTCAGCCGCACGGACCAGGGAGTGGTAGCGCACACCTTTAATCCAAGGACTCTGGAGACAGAGGCAGATGGATCGCTGTGAGTTCAAGGATACCCTGGAGATTGATCCAGAAACAGATCTAGATGGTGGAGGTTCACATCTTTAATCCCAGTGTTTGGGAGTCATGAACCTTTAATCCCAGCGTTAGGGAGATGGAGATAGCGATATGGCTGGGCAGAGAGAGACTTGTAAAGGAAGTCAGTGGAGTGTGGAGTCTGACGATTCGGGGAGACAGGATCTCACCCTTTTGGTCTGAGTAGTTAGTAGAGGTTAAAAAAGGTCTCTCTAGGGGTGACTGCTCTGCTTTTCTGATCTTCAGCTTGAACCCCAATATCTGTCTTTGGGATTTTATTATTTATGTTGTAGTCCAGCATGGTTCTGGGGCCCAGACGCTACCACCCTGGGTTTCACACTCCCATGATCCATTGCAACCTCGTGAAGCATGATGAATAAAAACTCAGGGAGAGGAATTGGGATTCAACCTGAAGATCCAAAAAGCAGAGCAGCCAGTTCCTGACTCTTGCCTTGACCTCAGTCTGAAATGGCGATCCTGTGGATATCAGAATGGGATCTCAGAATGAGACTGTGTCTGTGAGCTGGCTCCTCCTCTCTAGGGCTGGGATTACAGGTGTGCACCGCTGGCATTAAAGGCTTGCACCGCCTGGTTTCTATGGTAACTAATGTGACTACGGGGATTAAAGGTGTGTTACTACTGCCTGGTCTATAAGGCTGACCAGTGGGGCTGTTTTACTCTTCTGATCCTCAGGCAAGTTTTATTTATTAAAATATAAGTGAAATACTACTATATTTCCCCTTTTTGTTTAAAATAAAAAAGAATGCTATAACTAATATAAGAATAACTATGTACAATATATAAGGCAATAAATACATCAACAATCTCTAGTCCATTTGCATTTGACAAATTCAGAGAAAATACTCTGTATCTATCCTATCTTGGTGAGTCCAAAGTCTTGTACCTAATTTACTTTCTATCATAACCTGATTTCTGTGTCAGGTAAACAAGGAAAACAATGGCTATAACTATCTATCTAGTCTTTAACTCTCTGGGAGACCCAAGAAGGAAATAATATTAACTGAGTAAGCAGGGAGTGCAAGCAAGCGACTTCCGAAAACTGTGAGAAATGACAGAAACAGCTGGCTGCCTGGACAGTCACCCCAAGTTCCTCTGCGATGTTGGGGCATCCATTTTTGGCCTATGCGCCTAGCATATCCGACAGACTTCTGTGAAGCAGGATATTTGGTGTCCTGCTTGTCTAATTAGGACAGTCGAGGCAGGGGCATGTTCTTGCCCAGTGCCTTACTTTTGTCACTGTCAGGGTCCAAGAAAAGCCCCCAAAGAAGACCAACAACCACGTATGCAGTAGCAAGAGAGTTTTATTGATTCCAGCATTGGGGTGGCAAAAGACTCACCCCCAAAGTAGCCTACAGGTTTCTTTTAAGCAGAGTTAGGGGAATTTTGAAGAGGAGGGATTAATCTGGGGTTGATTGGTGGAGCAAAGATTAGTATGGGGGCTGATTGGTGGAGCGAAGATTAGTAGGGGGGCTGATTGGTGGAGCAAAGATTAGTAGGGGGGCTGATTGGTGGAGCAAACACTGGATCATCTGGGTGGATGGGAACAAATACCCAAGAGACGTAACTAAGAGGAGGAAAAAGGCCTGCTGGGTGATCAAGCTTGCAGAGTGTTGTCCTGGGATGCATGAAATCCTGGGCTTGATTCCCAGAACTATGGACACTGAACATGGTAGTACATGCCTGTAATGCCAGTATTGGAAGATGAAGGCAGGAGAATCAGAAGTTCAAAGGCATGCTTGGCTACAAAGGGAGTTGAAGGCCAGCATGGGATATATAAGATCCTGTCACAAACAGACAAACAAACAAAATGTGCCCTTTACATCTGGTTTAATCCAAAAAAAATGTTTACAAATTTTTAAGGGAAATGTTTATTTTTCTCTTCCTTCTCCTCTTTTGAGACACGGTCTCTCTATACAGCCCTGGCTGGCCTGGGAATTGCTATGAAGGCATGGTTGGCTTTGAACTCATAGAGATGTACCTGCCTCTGCCTCCCAGGTGCTGGGATAAAAGGTGTGCGTTATCTCAGTAATACATTCATACATACATGCATGCACACATACATGAAACATTTATTTTACTTTTTGCTTATGTCTCTCTCTGTGTACATGCACATGCATCCAGGTGCCCATGGAGGGAAGAAGAGGGCATTGGATCTCCTGGAACTGGAGTCACAAGCCATTGTGTCACCTGTTGTGTGTGTTAGGAACCAAACTCAGGTCATCTATACCTGTTGTGTGTGTTAGGAACTAAACTCAGGTCATCTACACGTGTTGTGTGTGCTAGGAACCAAACTCAGGTCGCTCTTAACCACTGAGTCATCTCTCCTAATTTAAAAAGGAGTTTTAATTTTTTTATTTACTTTTGCTGGGAGGGGGTTGTGGGGCACTGTGCTCAGGCACACCTCCGGAGCTCAGAGGACAGCTTGAACAGCCCTGTTTTTTCCTTTCACCGTGTGGTTCTTGGAATTCCAACCTGGGCCATGAGACTTGGATGCCAGCATCTTGGGCTGGGCCATCTCACCTGCCCCTGGCTTAGGTCTTTAACTCGGGTTTCTGAGTGACTTAGATGTTTAGTCAAATAAAACACTGGCTGTGGGAGGTGCTGATTTTATGTTTTCTTTTTACCTGGGACATTTATACATGGTACATGGTACTGGGTTTCAGAGGTACACTTTGTACATACATACATACATACAGTCCTCCCCCACCCCGTTTTCTCTGTCCTCTTGTGTGTCCCTTTCTTCCCCTGGCTGCCTTTACCTCTACTTTGATGTCATATCTATGTATGTGGTTCTACAAATCTATACAAAATCGAGGAGCCAGAAATAAGAGAAACATGGTATTTCCCCCCCCTGGGATTGCTATGGAATAATCTTCTTATATACTATAAAGAGTTGGCATTTGAATTGGTTTAGTAAAACACTGATTGATCAGTAGCCAGACAGGAAGTATAGGCGGGTTGACCAAACTAAGGATAATAGGAAGGAGAAGGGCAGAGTCAGGAGTCACCAGTCAGATGCAGAGGGAGCAGGAGATGAATGTGCCATGCTAATAAAGGTACTGCCACGTGGCAGAGCATAAATAGAAATATGGGTTAGCTTGAGATGTAAGAGCTAGTTGGTAATAAGCCCAAACTATTTGCTCTAAATTTATTTATAATTAACATAATTTATATTTTATTTATAATTGATCTAAGCCTCTGAGTGTTTATTTGAGAGTGACTGTGGGACACACAAACTTCCAATTATATGAGATGGCTTCATTCACTTAGCATGGTAGTCTCTGGTTGCATCCACTTTCCAGCATATGACATAACCTCATTATTTTATGTGGTTGTGTGCATACTCCGAATTTCCTTAATCCACCCTCTATTGATGACAGCAAGGTTGATTCCATTTCTCAGCTGCTGCAGACAGTGCACAGTCAACAGGGATCTTGTTGTGCTGTGTTGACTTGTCTCTTCTGGTGAACACCCAGACCTGGTAGAACTGGCTCATAGTGGCAGAGGTCAGCCCAGGGTCCCATGGCTCCATTGCTTTCTGGCCTGTGGAAAGGCAGAAGGCATAGCAGAGGAGGGGTGCTAACCTCAGGGCAGGCAGGTAGAAGCGATAGATAGACTAGAAGGGGCATGGCCCAGGCTGGGGCTGGGGCTGGGGCTGCGCTGGTGAACACTTGTATAGCATGACCAAAATTTTGTCCTTAGTATTCCATGAACTGGACGTGGTGGTACCCACCCGCTCTCAGGAAGTGGAGGGCAGCAGATCAGAAGTTCAGGGTCATCCTTGGCTACATAGTGACTCAAAGCCAATCTGAACTACATGAGACGTCATCACTGTCTCCTTTCCTTCATTCTCCCAAAATCTCTACTCCGTCCCAGTGATGTCATCAGACAGCAAATCCTTCTAGAGACTGATGCGTAGATGATCTCAGGGCCCCCAGAATCCTGCCACTTCATAGTGATCATTCCCAGCCCGGGACCAAGCTGTCATACCTGGGCCTTTTCACGGAGGGTATCCCATCCAAATTACACACACACAATCTAGTCTGAGCCCTGTGTGCAGCCACAAGAAGCCCCACAAAGGTCACTTGCCTGTGCCTTGTCCACGTCTCTGCTCTCACCTCATTCCTGAGTCCGACAGTCCCCTGTATCGGAGGCTCCGTCCTCCTTAAGCACAGGTTCTGTGGTCTGGGGGCCGCTGTCTCCCAGAATCATGGTCCTCAGCTCAGGAGTGAGCATCGTGGAGCTGCTGGGGGTGCCGGAGCAGCTTCCGTACGGTGAGGCTTTAGAACTCGAGTCTGGAGGGAGGGGAGAAACAGACAGTGAAGGAGCAAGTGAGGTCTCAGAGGTTGTAGGCATCCTGTGGGCTTCTCTGGAGAGTATGCCCACACCCGCTGTGGTGGGTTTCTCCATTGCCCATGTGCTCCCTGGTTTTGTTCCCAAATGTTCCTCAGGAATGATGTGGGAGTCCACTCTGTGTGCTGTGATTACCGTGAATGAAACTTCCTTGGCCTATTGATAGTGCAGAACTTAGGTAGGCGGGGAGGACTGGACTGAATGCTGGGAGAAAGAAAGACGGAGTCAGGGGGATGCCATGGATCTGCCGCTGAAGATTGGTGTGCTGAAACTTTGCTGGTAGGCCACGACCTCGTGGTGATATACAGATTAATAGAGATGGGTTAAGTTAAGATGTAAGAGTTAGCCAATAAGAAGTTAGAGCTAATGGGCCAAGCAGTAATTAATACAGTTTCTATGTGGTTATTTCGGGTCTGAGCGGCCAGGATGAACAAGCGGATCCTTGCAACACAGGGAGACTTAAGCTTCCCTACCCTCCACATTTAATTAGTTAATTGATTTAGTGTATTGTGGGGGTGTGGGTGGGTCGGATGACAATGAGCAGAAATTGGTTCTCTCTTTCAACCATGTGGGCCCTGGGCATCAAACTCAGGTCTTCAGACTTGGCAGCAAATGCCTTTACCCATTGAGCCATCTTGCTGGCCCAGGGATACTTAGAGACTACATCCCATGCCTCTGTCCACATTCTCCAGGTCTCCCCAGTTCGTTTCAAGTAAGATGACACTTTGCTCATACCTTCAGGCTCTGAGAGACCAGGCAGGCACCCACTAAGGCTTTGGGCTCCTGGGTGTCAATCCTTCTGTTTCCCAGACAACTGTTCCTTGTGCTGCTCCCACTTCCCACCTCAGGACCTTGGCGCCTGCCGTCTCTACACTTGCAAGCTCCTCCCCAGGACTGTGTTGGCAGGTCGCTTGCCTGTGCCTTCTCCACTTCTCCGTCCCTGTTGGTTCCCTGTCTCAGCTCTCTCACAAAGCCTCCTTGACTACAGGGCTTACACCTCTCCTCCCTGGGAGCAGCCATGACTTACCCATCCTAAAGGGCTCCTTGCCTGGGCCTGATGACTGTGACCCACAGCTGTGGCCTGTTCTTACTGTGTGAGCCATATGGCATTCCATCACTGGAATGGGGTGGGGGGGACTCCACTTGACATCCAGCCATCCTGGTCCCTCCGTGCTGATTCTAACTCTCCACTCATGGGTTATATATGATTCTCTTACTCCAAATCCCAGAAGTCTCTGCTTCTGTCCTGCCCAAAACCCTTCTACGGCTTGCATTACCTTGGTGTAAATGCCTGCATCCTCCCTGAAGCCTGGAGCTGCATGCTGGCCTTTGGTCTGCTTGCTAAGTCCCAGACCACTGTATCTGCTCCAGACTACTGCCTGATGGTTGATTGCAGGATGGGCGTGTGAAGTGGGCACTCATGCAGACACCTTCTGTGCCCAGGCTCACCTGTATTTTCCTTTGGCTCCTCGCTGTTTCCAGACTCCCCAACTCCACCCTGTGAAGCAGTGCGGATGGTCATCTTGTTGCTGTTGCCGATGGTGGCATCCTCCAGCCAGCAGGATTTGATGTGGACTTTCTGGGCGGTGTCCCCCTCAGGGTGAGGGCCTGCCTCAGGAGTTTGCACGTGGAAACACGTTCCTGCGTCAGTGGAGGTAGCCGAGACTGCAAGCAAACCAAAGCGAGAAGGCAAAAGAAGAAAGAATTGCACAGGGACCTGGCCGTGACACCCAACCTGGCTGTCCCACCCTCAGGGCTGCTCTCACCTTGCCCATCTGGTTCATAACCTTTGCCTAGCCACCACCTCCATGTCCTGGCACATGTCCTCAGTGGCCTGCAACTGCCCCCCACCCCTGCCTCACCCCTGAGCTCAGCAAAACCGCTCCGGCCTCAGCATCTTCTAGGCCTCCAGAGCCCTCCCTCTTGTCTGCGACCAGTTCCCAGGGGGCCATCAAGGACATGCTACCCCATTGTGGTTCATTTCTTTCCTCTCCCAGGTTCACCTCAGCATCTACTGGACCCCGACGTCTCCTCTTTTACTTTCAAAAGTCAGGAAACGCCCATGCTCAGTTTCCCCATCCTCTACTCGTAGGCTCCCTTCACTCCCAGAAACTGTCACCAAGGCCACCGCAGAGCTCTTTGCTGCCCCCGCTTCCACGCCCTGCCTCACTGACCAGTTCTCTATGGAGACACTCCTCTCTAGCTCCGTTGGTCCCTCTGAGACCGCTCATCATCTAAGGATCTACAGTTCCTGGCAGGCCTCTGGCCGGGTCCTCTGGTTACTGTGCCATGGTACACTGATGGCCTCCCTCCATTTCCTCAGGCCACCATGCAGGATTTAGCTTGTCCGTCTCCCCCCCCACACACACACACCCGTGACCTTGCTTCCTCCCACTCGGTCTCCTCTCTGCAGGTGATGACTGAGGTTTGCTGCTCATTGGTGCTGCTGGGAGACTGGGGACCCCTAGTGCCAGACCACAAAGTTCAACATGCTGTTGGCGGTACCCCTCCCATGGGCCGGGGTGGAATGAATTTCCCATCATGCTTCTCACAAAGACTGGCTTCAGGTCCTTTCTGGGTATGTGGGGTGGTGGTGGCCATGCTACCTGGGGGACTGCCAGTAAAGCTGTCAGCAGGGTGCTCCTCTGCAGGGTGCTGCACTGGGTCCTTCGGGAGGCTCATCTCATTGCCGTGGCCCAGCTGCACACGGCGGAGCAAAGACTTCTCCATGTGGATGTGCTGAGCTCCCCAGGCACCAGGTGGGGTGTCCTGAGAAGAGGGGTCATCTGGAGCGGGTAGCAGGAGAGGATGGTGGGGGCTGGGACCTGAGAAGGGCAGAGCATTGAATTTGCTAGAGATGATTCCGGATTGTTGTGTCCCGAGGCTGGGGAGCCCAGAGGCAGCTGGAGCTGGGTGCTTGGTAGCATTCTCAGCTGGGCTCAGGGTACTGTTGGGGTACCTGCAGATCCAGGGAGCACGTGTCACCTGCCCCCTGGCTCTGCACAACCTTTGACCCCCATCAAAAGAAAGTCCCCTGCGTGGGAATGAGTCCTCCATGCCTCTTGACAAGACAGTTCAGCTCTTCACCCTAGTTTTTTTTCCTGGTGCGTAAGTTCAGACTCATTGTTATGGTTTTCCAATTAAAGGAAGGCAAAAGCTTTTAAACACATTTGAATCTGGAAAAATAATATGGTGAACCACTTCCCATTGTAAGTAAAATAGACAGGATGACTGTCAGAACCAGGAGGGTCATGGCAGGGGAAACTGAGGCCTGGGGCAGAACAGACTTCTCCCAAGGATTGGAGCATAGAATCTAGATTGGGAGCTGATGCTCTCATCCGTGGGTAACAGGACTAGAGTGTGAGGTGCCCCACACCCTCTAAGACACAAAGCCTTACACAGGAAACATTCGCTGCACAGCTCCAACCTCCATCAAAACCAGGATGCTAAGGCTGGGGGATGGCTGGAAGTAGGTAAGAGCATTGCTGTGCAAACATAGGACCTGAGTGTGGATCTGAGCACCCACATGGTAAGCCAGGCATGGGCACGTGGACCTGCACCCCTCGTGCTGGATGACACAGACGGGGTTGCCGGGGCTTACAGGCTGCAAGGCTTGCTCCAGGTTTAGTGTGGCACCTCTCTGGGGGGAGTAAGGTGGGAACGTCCTTCTCTGATTCTGAATAGACTTCAGTAAACACACACACACAGAGAGAAAGAGAGAAAGAGGGGAGGGAGGGAGGGAGGGAGGGAGGAAGCCACTGAGTGCATGATGAGCCCATTTTTTTCAAGGCCACTATTTGAGAGAATGGCAGTTACCCTTCCACCACGTCCTGCTGATGTGGGAGCTGAATTGTTCTCTCACACACAGATTAGATCTCATTGAGAAGAAGCAAAACAAAGGAAGTCCAGGTGAGGTGTGATCTGCGAAAAGCCATGCCAGAGGCCATGCCAGTCCTTACTTGGGCACAGCAGGTGTCCCGGCCCAGCCCCTCCTCTTACCTCTGGGAGCACAGGCTATCTGCCTTAGCATGGTGTTCCCATGGCCGATCTGGATGGCTTCTGACTCAGCGATGGAGATGTGGTTGTTGGCTCCTTGTTGGCAGATCATGTTGATGGGATTCTGCTGGTAAATGATGGCAGCACACTCTTGTCTCATTCCAGAATGAGCTAGAGAATAATATACCATTGAGTTCCTTTGTTTCGAGGATATAGGGGCTCTTATATCAACAGCACTAACCTTCCCTGACCCCATCCTGGGGATGCCCAAGAAAGAGGGTGTAAGGTAAGACTCAAGAGCTACCTGGAGCTGGCCACAGCCTTCCTTCCCTGTGCTTGATGGACACTGTGGTACCTCAGGTGGAACCTCTCCTGAAATCGCTGCACAGGTGCCTTACCTGTGTGTCCTAGTCAGAGGGCTCACTGGGAGGACGATGGATACTCCCGCTCTCCCCATCCTGCCCCTGCCACCAGAGTCCTCCAGAGCCCTCCGTGCTGAGCTCCAGGCTCCACTTAATTCAGCAATGTCCAGAAGAGGCCTCATGTGGCTTGTTGGGTTCTGGTGACCTTTTTTTTGTTTTGTTTTGTTTTTTGAGACAGGGTTTCTCTGTGGCTTTGGAGCTTGTCCTGGAACTAGCTCTTGTAGACCGGGCTGGCCTTGAACTCACAGAGATCCGCCTGCCTCTGCCTCCCGAGTGCTGGGATTAAAGGCTTGCGCCACCACCGCCCAGCCTCTGGTGACATTTTTAAAGACTTAGATATGTCCCTGTGTTTAAAATCTGGCTGCCACCTACACTTCCCTCTTCTTCCAATAGCTGAGAACCAGATATAGAGAGAAAGAGACAGGCCTACACCAGTCAAGCCCAGCCAGAGTCCAGCTGTGTGTGCTCCACAGCCTGCTCAGGTTGGAGGATTGCGAACCTCTCTGGATTCCTGTCTTCATAAATGAAAGTAAGCCAAGCATGGTGACAGACACCTGTAACCCCAGCACTTGGGAGGTGGAAGCAGGA
>JAQHUG010000040.1:9869150-9879768 GCA_028555095.1 Dicrostonyx torquatus
TGAACCACATACACAAAGGGCGTTCACTTGTCTAGATTTTTCCACCTGGACGGAACCACATGTGGTATTCCACAAGAAGGCTGGAGGGCCAGTAGTGGCCTCACCAAGCAGGGCACATCCATGGTGCGGAAGGGACGTGAGAGATGGGGAAAATTAAGGTCCAGCAGTAGCCCTTGGCAGACTGGCCCTGTGAACGAGACACTGGACAGGGGTGCCCCCACCCTGAGCCCAGAAGGAGGCATCAGACACTATGCAGGGAAACACGGGGACACCTTGGGGAACAGTAAACTCTGATACCTCTATGTGACAATTCAAAGAATCCTCTTTGAGAGAGGAGCCAATTTTAGGTCAACTCCTCCTGGAGAAGCTGCTCTTGATGCTGACAGACATGGGGATTTCCTGTCAGGCAGGTCTGCAGAGTTCTGGGCTCAGGGGGTACCCCATACTTAAAAAAATGTGTATAAACAGCCACGGTGGGCTGAACTCCAAAAGATTTTCAAGTAATAAAAAGTACTGTATCTAAGTTATCGGCCCTCATCTCTTGTGCACACCTCTGTGGATGGGAAGGGGTGGTGGGGTCACCCCATGAACTGCAGAGACTCCTAAGGCATGCCTCTGCCCCTGCTGAACCCTGGGGGACCTCACTACACACACCCCCTTTTCTCTTGTATTCACGCAGGACCGGACAGCTGTCCTTATCACATCTCATGCACTAATTAAGCTCTGGGAAATGAGACCCCAACCCCACACAGAAGTGACGGAGCAGACAAATGCTCACCTCAGAAACAACCATTTCCGGGTAGAAGGGAATGGCGCCTGTGGGGAGAAGGCAAGGCGTTCTAGAGGCTGGTGTTGGTGGCAGTCTTTCCTAACCCTTTCGGGCTTTCTGGGGAGACATGGGCGACTGGCCCTTCCCATCTTGGGTTGACTATTAATTGGCTTCTTGAAGTGAAAGATCAGTAAGGTGAAAATAGGTTGTCTGAGGCCAAGCAGCCAACACCCTGGGCCTTCCCTACATGTCAGCAGAGACCTGCACACACATCAGCCTTAGAACACTGGTGCCCGAGCCCCTTCTGCAGGAAGTTAGCCGCTAGATCCCCTCCCACTCCCGCTGCCCGGTACCAAATGCAGGAAGTAGTTCTGGCTTTGGGGCACACCTTACCCCTTCCACTGAACCTTCACCGTTTTAAGAGGAAGAGGAAGAAAAAAAAACCTAAGATTCCTTCAGTAGCAATTTATTTTCATATTGGGAAAGGCATCTGAAATCAGGTGCCTCTGTGGGGCAGTCCTGACTCAGCTGCAACCCAGAGGGGCGATGTGGGCCCCCCTCCGGCAGGAATGTGTAACCGCGCACAGCCCATCTGGACAGAAGCATTGGGCTGGCTTGCAGGCACAGGGCTCTGGGAAGCCTGCCTTTCTTGCACGGGGGGGGGGGGGGGGGCTCTGAGACCCGGAGGGGACCCTCCACTGCTCTGTTCAGACTGAACTCAACATTTCTAGAAGTTTCCATCAAACAAGCACTGATATATTATATTAAAAAATAGTGCAAAATCTCAACATTTATATAAATAGCTCTAAACCCCTGCTTTGTGGGTTTTGTTTTTCTTTACAAGGTAATACACACTTTCGGAATTGGCACTCGAAAAATTGCCATTTTTTTTTTCTCTTCTAGTTCAGAAAACAACTTTTTTTTTTTAATAGGCCTCTTCTAGTACAAAAATACTCCTGCTCTCCCACATACAGTGTCTCTTATTTTATAGATATTTATATATATATATATATAATATTGCAGATCTTAAACAAAAGTTTTGTGCAAATATGTCTTTAAAGTTAAGTGAAACCATCATCGACAAAAAGAAATTAAGCATTCACGCACAGAGCTCAACTAAGAACAATGAAAAAAGACCAGTGGAGGATTTTCTCTTTTGCCTTCAAGACACGGCTCGACAAAGAAACGTGGTATTTTGTTTTTTGCAAGCTTTCCGAGCTTCTGCATTCAGACCACACAAAACATGTAAATATTTATACACGCAGAGGAGAGCTGGCACACGCCACAAGGCCTGTGTGTCCCCTGCCTTCCTCTCTCTTCTCTCTTAGGTGCAGAGGGTTTTTGCTGCTTTGCCTACAGGTGCCCCGGCTCCCACTCTTAGAGGGGGTGACCTTTTTGTTTCTCCTTCTCCTTGTTCTCCAGGGGGGCAATGTGAGGGTGATGGAGCCGGGTCCCCTCTAGCAGGGAGGGCGGCCCGTGACTCTGCTGGTGCTGGAAGGAGGACCCTGGGTAGTGACCGATGACCTCACTGTAGGTGGGGGGCGGCCCCTCCATGCGCCCACCACTGCCGTAGCAGGTAGCGCTGATGCCCGAGTTACTGCTGGGGGGGCAAGGGCCTCCCAGCATGGCGCTGTCCATAAGGTCACTGTCGAAGATGGTCCGGTTGGGAGGTGCGCGCACAGACTCTCGGTTCAGCTCCAGCTGTTGCTCAGGGTCCCGGAGCTGGAGGGTGCAGGGACCCTGGTAGGGTGGGGGCTCCTCCCCATCAGACAGTGAGATGGTAGGTGGCAGGGCAATCTCCTGCTGCAGGTAGGGGTAGGTGGGCTGGAAACGACTCCGCTGGACGAAGGGGGGCACAGCCAGGCGGTCAGTGGGTCGAGGAGGGGCATAGACCTGCGGCTGGAGGAGGGAGAGTAAGGTCAGGGAGGGAGGCAGTCTCAGATTGGATCCCCAGATTCAGAGACTGAGCTGCGGGCTCAGTAGGGGCTGCCCCTGGTAAAGCCCTGGAAGCCCCTAAAAACAGGGCCAGCTGTAGATGCTGCTGGGGACTCCCCTGGAATCAGGGAGTGTGTGTGATGCTGGACAAGGACCCAGTCTCTGAGAGCAAGGGGTACCACAGGAGGGAAGGTGGAGCTTGGTCTTACCTCTGACATTCCGGCCGACACTGTACTCTCTGAGGGCCACAGGCATCCTTCCTGTAGAGTGGAGAAGCGTACAGGGTCAACACTGGACAGAGCTGTTGACACAAGGTTCCACCCATCCCAGATGCAAACTTTTCATCCTGAGGTCTTGGGCTCACCCGCTTCTCATCCTCCACCCTCCCCACATCTGTGAGGTCAAGGACAAGTCTTGGCTTCTCCCGCAGCTGCTTTCTGCCCTGTCAGGCTTTCCAAAGCACACACACGATCTCCGCGGTGGTACCTGGTGCGGGACAATTCTGTATCCTGCCAATCATGTTTTAAATAAACGCTGATTGGCAAGGCAGGAAGTATAGGCGGGAAAACCAGACAGGAAGTAGAGGTGGCGCAAGAGGAACAGGGAAGAAGGAAGCTCTTCCCGCACTCCTGCCAGTCCACTAGGATGTAAGCTACCTCGCTGAAAAACAGGTACCGGCCATGTGCCCGGCATGGATGGGAACAATGGGTTAATATAAGTTATAATAGCTAGTAAGAAGCCTGAGATAATGGGCCAATCAGTTAATAACCTGATGTAGACTCTCTGTGTGACTTTCTTTGGGGCTTGCCGGCTGTGGGGTACTGGGCGGGACAGAAACCCCAACGAGCAGAGCCCTCGTGTTACAGCTACCCGCTCTCAAAGTCTGCAGGCAGCTTTCTCTGGGCATCAGAGAAAATCTGTAATTGGCTTAGAAGGGAACCCAGCGTGGCCTTCCCGCCTGCCTTCTCTTGCAGAACTGTCTGCTCCCGACATGATCTTGCCCAAAATGTTTAGGTTCAGCACCGAAACATGTGGATACATACATTTGGCTGGATTTAATGTTGACTGTGACAATCACCTGACCTTCAGGGTACAATAGAAAGTGACAGGTGCCACCACTACCCGCCCCCCCCGACTCACAGAAACCAGGTAAGGCATGTCTCATCATGCTAAGCACATGCTACAGGGTCTTTAGATTGTCCACTCCACTGTGGGACCGGTTTCCTGTTGATGTTCCGTGCCGAGATCTCAATAGAGCAGGGGTTCTCAACCTGTGGGTGGCAACCCTTTTGGAGGTCGCACATCAGACATCCTACACATTAGCTATTAACATTACAATTCATTCAAAATTACAGTTATGAAGTAGCAATGAAAATAATTTTATGGTTGGGGGGGGGTCACCACAACATGAGGAACTGCGTTAAAGGGCCACAGCACCGGAAGGTTGAGAACAGCTGCTCACGAGTCTTGATCAATCGACAGACACGGAGTCATCTGTGTGATGACTGTCACTCACGAAGCTCATGTCCTCTGCTGTGGGATCTCAGGAGGAAACTGAGCTGCCCTGAGTGTGTAACTCGCTCAGGTCTAACTGTAACTCCCAGCCTGGGGAAAGGACACCTTAATTTCGACTTCATTGAGATGTGCCTACAGAAATAGGACACTGGAACACTCAAAGGCTTGTCCAATACCGACTGACATCCCATCACCGCAATCGAGGTGGTGAACGCACCCTTCCATCATTCTAACACTGCTCTCTCTGGGCAGCTACTCCCTGGAGTTTGGGGAAGAAGTCCCTCCCCACGTTGCAGAGGCTCGCAGTTCACGCAGTGGCCACTAGGCGGTTCCGGGGACTGCACCTGCAGGGCTGAGATTATGTCTCTTTCATACAGAGAATGGCTCTGGCTGCCTTCAAGTTGTACAAGCCAGACCCACAGGTGTTTCCTGCCAGCTCCCCACCCACTGGAGCCTCCCTCAGCTCCCCCTCCCATAAACAGCCGCAGTTCACTTGCCCGGGTACATCTGCGATCTGGATGGTGAAGGCCTGAGCTAGCCTCCCAGGCCTGTCTTGCAGATAAAGTCAAGCTCACATTTAGGGAGATGGGAGCTGAGATTCCGACAGGCCTCACAGGCTGCACCCCCAGGGTCCTGCCTCTGCTCTGTCTTTGCCCACCCCCAACACAGGGCCTACGCCTTCCTACCCACATCCTCCCCCAAATCTACTGAGATTCTTTTGCATTTCCTGCGGCTTTCGGGATGAGCAGTCAGCCCCAGCCATTCCCCAGCCACTCCAGCAAACTAAACCGTAGCCCTCACATGTGTTCCCTTGCCTACATCATGTGCGATGCACACCTCCCCTACTTCCGATCCCAGCTGCCCCGGCTAATTTTTACTGTCAGTCTGTCATGACCTAGAGTCACCCAGAAGAAGGAATCTCGACTGAAAAACCGCCGTTATCAGAGTGGCCTATTGCCAGCTGGTGAGATACCGTCATGATTGATGACTGGGGAGGAGGACTCAACCCACTGTGGGTGACACCATCCTTGGACACACTGGCCTAAGCTATAGAAGAAAACTAGCTGAGCCTGTGCTGGAGAGTGAGACCGCTGGAGAGTGAGACCGCTGGAGAGTGAGACCACTGGAGAGTGAGACCGCTGGACAGTGGCTTCTGCTTCAGGTTCCTGCCTGAATTCCCTCTTAAACTGTGACCTGGAAGTGAAAACTGAAGCACCCTGCCCCCTTCCTCACCTAAAGCCACCTTCAAACACAATGTTTCATCACGGCAACAGAAAAGCAGACCAGAGCTGGGCAGTGGTGGCCCACACCTTTAATCCCAGCACTCAGGAGGCAGAGGCAGGGGGATCTCTGTGAGTTCGAGACCAGCCTGGTCTACAAGAGCTAGTTCCAGGACAGGCTCCAAAGCCACAGAGAAACCCTGTCTCGAAAAACCAGAGGAAAAAAAAAAAAAGAAAAGAAAAGCAGACCAGAACACTGGCCCTTCCCCTTCCTGCACACAACCGCACCTTCCCTGCCCACCGTGGCCTGTCTACACATCTCGTGGCCTGTCTGTCTACACATCTCTCTTTCTCTGCAAAGCAAAGCTGCAGTTGTGCCAGGAGGGGCTACCCTATCCGCCCTATCCCCCGTGCTGAGCATCTAGTGTGGTTCATAGACCACCACTTAACCATCACTTAGTGTTCCCTAACCCTAGGTCTTCAGGCAGCCACTGTGGGGGAGGTATAGGACAGTCCCAACCAGCAGTGACAATGGTCCTTCCTTGCTCCTGACACCTGTGAGCTGCTGTTCTGTGATTACTTCTCAGTTGGGTTGCCCCGGTTCACCACAGCTTCTCCATAGCCTCTCCCGGGACCTCCCCCAAAGCAGGAGTCTGCCCGCCATTTCCGCAAAGGGCTTGAATATCATTTCTGTATGCATGAACTCTCAAAGAATAACTAAAAACACTGTACCAGAAAAAATAAACCTGGAACAGTTTCTGCCCTGTTAAACCCTAATAACTCGCAGACACTAACAGGCAGGGTTGTGTGCCAATAAAACTTTATTCACAAATCCAGGCACACAGTCTTTGGGCAGGCCAGCTGGTTGAGGCCTGAAGATGCCCACTTGAGTCCAACTCCAGATCGAGAGCTACTACCTGCCCGGAAAGTCCCTTCAGGTTGCTTCTAGGCGGGAATCTGATGTTCCCCTCAGCTCCACAGTAACAATCGTTCCCTTCCTGTGGGCAAGTAGTCACCATCAAATTCAGCAAAGTAAACCTCTGGCAGGTAGAAAGCTGGGACTCACCCTGAGGTGAGAAAGACCTGAATCTCTTCGGAGCTGGGTACGGATCTAGGCCTGAGTTCCCACTCTGGCTGACCCCTGTATCTGGTCATACTATATAAGATATATATATATATATATTATATTTTGCCTTTGGCCCCAGAACACAAACTCTTGGCAGGCTGGGCTCCATGGGGAACAGGAGACCTAGGCCAAGGGTTGATGAGAAGATAAAGCCCGGCTTCATCCTAGGCCCTAGCTGAGCTCCTGGTCTGAGGTTAGCCTCGTTGACAAACCATGCTCCCCAGGGGAGCCTCCCCTGAGAAGGTGATATCTACAGCCAGGCTGTGGGGGGCAGACGGGAAGTCAAGGTAGGGACTGGGTGTCTCAGTGGACACCTGAAGGTGGGTGCTTAGGAGTGGGCGTGTGCGCATCTCCCCTGCACCTAACCCTCATGCTGACTCAGAGAGCGACTTGGTCAGTGTGAATGAGCAGGGGAAGGGAGAGCAGCTCCTCAGCCAGGCAGGCCTGGGTCCTGCGCCTAGGGAGAGGCGACCTGCACACAGGTGTGTGTACTGAGATGCAGGAGGGGACCCCCAATTCCAAGGTCACCGTGAAAAGTAACCATTGCCAGAGACACCCAAGGGGCAAGGCCTGAAGGGGCCGGTGAGCCCAGTGTGACACACAGACAGAGCCCAGGCAGACAATTGTTCCTAGGTCTCTCTGGGAGGTCACAAGGCCTGGAGACACCTCAGACGCACTGTGTCAGAAAGAGGGAGTCCCAGGGGAATGTCATCTTGTGCTCCAGGCCTCCCCTGGGCTCCCTGTTTATGCAGCCAGGTGGCACTGGGGACAAGGTGAAGGAGACACTCTCCCTGTGGCTCAGTGACTGGAGGGGGGGGGAGAGGGCATTGTCTTGTCTGTCTCAGCAGCTGAGCTCAGGTGTCCATGCAGAACCAGCTCCTCTCCCTCTGCCATCTCCACCAAGTGCCCCTCATGTCACGCTCTTGGCTAACCGCACCCCACAATGGGCTGCGGGGTTGTCACATGACGCTGCTGTGAAAGCTGTCTGGCCTTAGGCAAGTGCTCCACTTCTCTTGAGCCCCAGTTTCTCCTCTGCGAGGGAGAGAGCCCTGGACTTCACTCATGACTGATACTGTTTGCCAGGCAGATGGCAGTGCCTGTTGCTAGGTGACGGAGATAACAAATGAGCCAGGTGAGCCAGGGCATGGCAGGCAGGATTCCTATACAGCAGGTGCTGGTTTTGCCCTCAGGATGTGTCTCGGGCCTCAGTCAGGAGTGCCTCTGTCTCCGTCACAGCGCTTGCCCCATGAACTGGTGACGCACTGAAACTGGACCTGACGTAAGAGGAGATGCCCAAACCTGCCAGCAACGGCCCTGCTGTCTGGGGCGATGGCCAGTTCTGTCTTGGCTTAGTCCTTAGACTCTAGTTGCCTCTGCCAGCCTGGGACATCCCCCAGAATTGGGGCACTCTGCCCAGCATGGCTCATCTTGTCCCATCCTCCCAGCACCTGCTGAGCCGTCCTGGAGACACTGTCCCCTGGGATTATACGTATGCTAGCTCCCTCCTGCCGCCACCTGCCTGCCCAGAGAGCAGCTTCCTATCCTGCCTGTGAACCACAAAGGGGCTAGGTCCCCCTTCTCCTCACTGTCACTGCCGGCTAGCACCTGAGGGCAGGACAGAGGCTCCCAAAGGGGCCCGATGTCACAGTCAAGAGGGCAAGTGCCACCCACAGGAGATGGACTACTCAGGCAGTGGCTCTGGAGTCCAGTCATCTGCTGGGCCCCAGGAAGTCCCTGAGGCTCACAGTACTAATGTATAAGTTTGTGTCAGCCAGGGTCCCCTCAGGTACAGTATGACTGTTCTCAGTACCGCAGAGGATAGTTCTAGGATCCCCAGAAGTAGCAAGACCAGTTTTGCTCAAGCCCTTCACAAGCGTGTGTGTGCGTGTGCGTGTGCGTGCGTGTGCGTGTGCGTGCGTGTGTATACACTTGCTTGCATAGAGACCAAGTAGTCCGTCTGGCTACATTAAGTTACTCTAGTGACTGACTGTCCCTGGTAAGATGTAAATAAATGACCTGCAACACTACACAGTGTCACTCAGGCTAACAAGGGGCCAGCGCACACAGAGGGATGCTTGCTTCTTGGGCTCTGAGGATGGCTGAGTTCCAAGACCCTGAGCTCCGACCCCAAGGCAAGCTGTACTTAGTCCTCCCTCCCTCTCAGGAGTGCCATGTCTCCAGCTACAAGACTGGACCTCAGAGCTGCTCCCTTGCAGGTCTTACCCACAGCGTCCCCCAAAGCCGGAAGTCCCTTACGTGTATGACTTTCTGCCATCCACAGCCCTGAGATGGTCCTGGCTACCTCCTGTGCCAGGGGAGCTTGGGCACACAGGGAACCCTCAGCAGAGAGAGCCGGCGGGTAAGGAGGCGTCACGTGGATGAGGTGTCCTTCCAGACAGAGAAGGCTAGTTTACTGTGCCAAGCCTAAATTACCCAGGAGGTGCCTTTCCTGGCTCATCACACCTGAGGAGCTAGATGAGACTCAGGCCCCGGGAGAGGCCTCTCGGGTGTCCAGTTGCTTCCATGGCCTCCCAAGGCACTTGGACTCCATGGCCCAAGTACGGGTGGCTGGCATGTTGACGAAAGGACAGGACTACCACCTCCTTCTATCTAGGTCACAGCTACAGACTGGGGACAGCTTTCCCACACCTCTGTCCTGGTGGGCACCCAGTCAGGCACCAGCTGCTGTCCCTTTGCTGTCTTCACCTGGCTCCTCAATGGCCGTGGGAGGCCTGACCTGTCTCCATACACCCTACTGTCTCCCCTTAGCTGTCTTCCATCTCTCTGCTCCCCACAGCCCTGTCTATAAACATGGAGGTTAAGATGCCTTGCACAGCGGAGCTCCTCAGAGACGCTCTGGGGAGCCCACAGAATTGGACCTGACACTTCCTGCTCCCTCTCGGCTGCTGTTGTCCCCGGGGGACTGCTGGGTACTCAGGCTCAGGCACAGCTTCACATCTGCCCCGAAGGTGCACATTCCTTCAGCCCAGACTTTCAGTCACCCTTGGGCCCCAGAGCATGACACAGAGCTCCATCCACCTAGCCGTTCCTGTTCCTTGACGGGAGGCCCCCAAGCAGGGTATAATGGTTGCTTGGTCAGAGTGCTCAATGCAGCTAAAAGCCCAGGCCGCAGCCCCAACAGTCACTTACTGAGGACAGTCTGTCGTCTCTCCTCCTGGCCTGGCTGTGCCGGCTGATGAAGGAGCGGGCCGAGAGCTTGTAGTGGTTCAGCAGGCATGTGATCACCACCACCATGACCATCATCACCACCACGATGACCACTATCTGCACGAACTCCAGCTCCGCTGTGGGGCAGAGAGATACAGCGGACTTTAGGACCAGCCGGCCTCCAAAGGCTCCCATCCACGTGGAAGGCTGAGAACTCCAGCCCAGGGACCCTGTCCAGAAAGTGGCTTGGCACCAACCACGGACATGCATGAAGACACAGTCTCAGTCCTCAGAGATGCCAGGCATGGTCTGGCTCTCAGAAAGGAACTTGTGTTTTAGATCCCTTGTAGCCAGGGTCCTTGATGTGGGGAAGAGGGGGCTCATGAGGGCCAAGGGAATACTGGGTAAAATGTGAGCAGAAGCAAGGGCAATACAGAGCATGCACTCACACAAGATCAGTCCAATGCAGGGCTCTCCAGTATGCTAGCTCACACACCCCAGCAAGCAATGTTTCAACCTTCCCACCCACAAAACAACAGGCCAATGCTCTTACACACCCCAGCCCTCCCCGCCACCAACATCCCAAACCGCCTGTGTATCCCAAAATAACACCCCAACTCCCCACCAACTTCCCAACCCTCCTACACACCCCAAAGAGCCCAATATTCCAACCCTCCAACACTTCTCCATTTCCCAAACATGAGCCCAGTGTTTATATGTCAACACTCTCCCATACTAACACCCAAGCCCTCCTAAACACCCCCAAAATAACAGTCTTATACCCCAAGGTTCTTCATCTTAACTTTCCAACCCTTCTACGTTCCCCCAAACAACAGCCTAGTACACTCCAACACCCCATGATGGGGTGACATCTCAAACACCTCA
>JAQHUG010000040.1:9887379-9936275 GCA_028555095.1 Dicrostonyx torquatus
CCACCAGAACATCTGGACCCTTTGGGTATATGGGTGCCAGGGGCTGGGGTGGAGTGCCCACCAGAACATCTGGACCCTTTGGGTATATGGATGCCAGGGGCTGGGGTGGAGTGCCCACCAGAACATCCCAGACCCTTTGGGTATATGGGTGCCAGGGACTGGGTTGGAGTGCCCACCAGAAGAGTCCCCTCCATGGAAACACTTCTGCATATGACAGCTATGAATACATTCAGTTACATTTATAGTAAAAAGACAGAGGGGAAAATTAAGAAACGTGTCCATTTCCAAAGTAACCTAACTTCATCTCTCTGCTGAGACTGTCACTCATGTGTGACAAGGACTGCTGAGGGGCAATGTCTGGGACTGAAGGTGAGACAGGTTGGCTGCTGCAACTGTGCACACCCTCAGCAGGAAGGGACACCGGGCACCCTCCAGGTTCCCAAGATGCACTCAGACAGTCAGCTCATCATGTCCCTTAGGCCTCCCCGCTTTATCTGGTCACATGGCATCACCCCCCTGTGATAGCCAGTGGTCCCTGGCCTAGCCCCAACACAGGGAGGATTCCAAAGACGTATGATATATATTATACATTAAGATTATATATATATAAAAAATATATTATATATATCTTCCACCCATCTCCATCCACCCACTCACCCATTCATCCATGTTTACATCTGTCTGTCCATCATCCAACCATCCATCTACCCAGGCTCTCATCCACTCTCCATCCATCTTTTCCTTGCTAGAGTCAAGACTGGCATTTTGGGCCCTAAGAAGCTCTACTCCCAGACCATGATACTACACATCCCTGCAACTCCTTGACAGGCTCAGTCCGCTCCTCAACTCCTAGACTGTGACTGGGGAGCCCTGGGCTACCCCTCCTCTGGGCAGAAATCTTAAAATGTTCAGGCACACCTCCACCCTGCGATCCCCTTAGCGAGAGCCGGGCAGGGAGTGGACAGCAAAAGCTTCACGGGGGTCTGCTACTGAAAGAGGGGGCACCAACAGACACTTGGGAGCCACAGAGTGGAGGCACGGTCAGCTCTACACTGCCAGCCTGGGTCTTGCTTGCTTATCTTCTGACTTGCAAAGGACTGCCAGGTAGAGGTGGGCTGTCTTCTTCCTCAGTGGTAGAGGGCGCGGTCCAGGTTCCCCACGAACCGCAGACCCAAACACAGGCCTCGGCTAAGCTGCTGAGGTGCGCAGGAGGCCGCCACACAGGAGGCCACCATGCAGAAGGCCAGCAGCGAGCACTGAGCGAGATCTTATGTGCCTGCGAGAAATGGGCCTGTGAAATAAGGAGTCCCAGGAAGGTGACAGGCCTGTCTAATCGCTTGAGAGCCTTGTGATTAAATACTGCTTCAAACGGGGAAGGCAAAGCTGTACCTTTTATCTTCCTCGCTATTACCCAAATGGAAAGAAGTAACAGCCTTTTTTTTCTATTGTCATCGGCATCGGACATCTTTAAACACCCGCTGTCAGCACAGCGTCAATCCTGTTCTTGAGTTATTAGCAGGGCAGAGAGAATTCATAGCGAGAGAGTGCCTCCATCCCCGTGACTGGGGCTGTACCCAAAAGATAATTAAAGTAAGACAGGTGAACTCGGTTCATTGGGCAAAGGCGGCAGTCTGATGACCACACTCTGGCACCGGCTGTTAAAAAATCGAGATCGCTCACAACCTTTCAGCCCCGCAATCCCAATTTCCACAGTGGCATCCGACAGAATTAACAGTCCCCTGCTGATAGCATACATGGGTGTGTGAGTGTGTGTGTGTGACACTGTGAGAGAATTAACAGGAGTCCCTTGCTGATAGCATATATGAGTGTGTGTGTGAGACACTGCGAGAGAATTAACAGGAGTCCCTTGCTGATAGCATACATGAGTGTGTGAGTGTGTGTGTCACACTGCGAGAGAATTAACAGAAGTCCCTTGCTGATAGCATACGTGGGTGTGTGAGTGTGTGTGTGTGTGTGTGTGTGTGTGTATGAGTGTCACACTGCGAGAGAATTAACAGAAGTCCCTTGCTGATAGCATACGTGTGTGTGTGAGTGTGTGTGTGTGTGTGAGTGTCACACTGCGAGAGAATTAACAGGAGTCCCTTGCTGATAGCATACATGAGTGTGTGAGTGTGTTGGGGGTCACACTGCATCGAGTATTTCTGAAGTGGACAGCTAGATGTTATCCCAATGTTATCCAACAAACCCGGTGGACGCCATTATTACAGGGTTCCATGGCGCTAGTCAAAAGATGGTATCTGTCGGTCTGAGGGCTTGACAGTCCCCACCGTGGGGGATGCTCTGTATACTGAAGGGTGCTGAGCAGTGTTCCTGGACTTTGTCCATCCACTAGATGCTACAGGCCCTATCACCTTCCTGATGACATCAACACGTGGTTCCAGATGCTTCCAGATGTGCCCTGGGCACAAGTCATTCTAGCTGAGACAGGCTCACAAGACTGCCAAGGGAAGGAGGCAGTTACAGGAAGAAAGGGACACATGATGGAGACCCATTTTACAGAAAAAAAAATAAGATTAAAAACGGTAGCTTCTGCAAGAGCAAGACTGTGTTTTTAATCTTCTGTGTTTCTCCATTTTTGCATTAGTTTGTGTATGTGTGTGTGTGCACACACACATGCGTGCAGGAAACCTTGGAATCTAGAGGTGTTGGGTCCCCCGGAACTGGGGTTACAGGCAGTTGTGAACCACCCAACACAGGTGTTGGGAATCAAACTTGGGTCCACTGAAAGACCAGAGCCCACTTTTAACCACTAAGCCATCTTCAAGCCTCGTGTTTGGCTTCTTTGATGTGGGCTTAGGAGACTGAATTCATGTTCTCGTATCTCCCTCTGGGCATCTTTTAAGGGAAGCATTCACAATTTATTTATTTTATCTTTCGAGACAGGGTCTCACTAGGCAGATCAGGCTGACCTCAAACTTACAGAGATCCACCTGCCTCCCAAGTGCTGGAATTGAAGGCCCATGCACCGTGCCTGTCTACATTCATCATTTGAAGACATCTTAATGGCTTTACTCAAAAGATCCTCTCTAATTAGCCCATGTCTGTTTGTGGATGTCAGTTTCTGAGCTTTGGCCAACAGTAGGACATACGATGCCCGATGCCCTTGCCCCGGGAGGTGCCTGTGTTCCCTGGAAACCAACATGTATTTTTCTCAATTACTGATCTTCAAGGACCTGGCATTTCCCGACATACGTCGGGACTTCAGCACCCAGAAAAAAAGGGCTCTGTTTCCAAGAAGTTGGGGCACGACGCAGTATGAACCCCTTCTCAATGGCTCCTCATTCAGTCCCAGGGGCCTCATGGACGCCTGCAACGTGCAGAGGAGCCAAGGGTCAGCTGGGAGGAGTTTCAGTTCTCACTCAGGAGTGGCCCTACCTCTCAGGACCAGGGAGGGGCAGATATTTTGGGTCCTGCCTCTGACTCAACTTCAGATCTCTCCGGTGGCCAAGTGCTTGATACTGTGACGTACAGGCTCCTCTGTAATAGGATTCATCAAGCACCTTCTCCATAAGGCGCGGTGATAATGGGGCCAACAACTCTATATCAAGTGCCATGTTGCCGTGCTTGCGGGGGACCCAAGTTCAGCCCCCCAGAACCCACAGCCACCTCTAACTCCAGCTCCAGGGAGACTGGACACCCTCTTTTGACCTCCTATGGTACTCACACGCATATACACAGACAGACAGACAGACAGACAGACAGACAGACAGACAGACAGACAGACGCATGCACTCACCCAGAGGGGCAGATAAACTCTAAGTAGAAGAATGGAGTTCTACAGGTCACTATATGTGATAAGATCAGCTGCTCAATGAGGGCTACTGGGAAGCAGGCCTAACACCCCTACCTGCCCAGTGCCTGTCCTTGAGGTCCACCAGTTACGGCTTGCGGCCTCCTGATAGCTTCACACCTCTCCCACAGCCCAAGTCACCCTCTCCCTGCTGACCGGCTCATCCTGTTCTGGCAGTCACTTCCTTGTTTTGTTGTTTTGTTTCCCCTGGCAACTTTAAACTCTTCCGTGAAGGGCTTAATTTTGTGACCACCACCTGTTCCATCTGCTCGGACCTCTAAGAAAATGGTTAAGCCAGGAGTGACAGCCCCTTGGCCAGTCTGGTGACCTCTGTTCGTGGTGCCATTTTGTCAGCATGTAATCCGGTACAGCAGGCACCCACAATTGGCATGAGCTTGGCAAGCCTGAAACACGTTAACTAAGAGAAACTCTCATCACCCCTGAAGACCCAGCACTGGCTGCCCAAGAGCCACTTCCTACGACCACCATGGTACAAAACCAGACTACGGCAAAGAGACTCCTGGAGTCCCCATTACCAGTCTCTCCTCCGTGTTGGAGGCTGTAGTAATGCTCAAAGGTCAAGACAAGCATGGTCAGTCAAGTAGCAAGGACCTGCCACCTAGGAGCCCTGCAGCGACGCACAGACTACACCTGCGTTCACTTGCTGTGACTCCCGAGGACCTCACCTTCAAGAGGACAGCCTGCAGGAGCTGTTTCTCTCCTCCCACCTTGTGGGTCCGGATTTAATTCGGTTCATGTCAGGCTTGGTAGCAAGTACCTTTACCTGCTGAACCATCTCACCACCCTGGAAACTTCCTTTGTACAGTAGAGAATATTAGGATATAAAAGAAGGGTATGAATCAAACATTTATTGCTAATAAATCACAAAGAAATTTATTTAAAAATCATTCTTTGGCATATGCACAATTTTGCTATCAATCAAGTATGAAAGCAATTTGCATACTAATGAGATGGGCATGCTTATTTTATATAAAGAATTAAATCCTGGGTGAATATCTGGTCCTGGACATCTTAAATCTTTTCTGGAGGTGGCTGACGTTTTGGTTTTCTAACAGTGGACACTAAGAAGGTAGACGTGCACGAATACATAATTATTATAAAACGGTAGGCAGATTATTTGGGACCATTGTTGAAATTATTAAAAATCCTGTTCTAATTCCAAATCAGAATTCATTACATGACTTTTTTTTCCTTTTTAGAGAAACTTGGGGTGTGGAAAGTGGGCTCCACGGTTAAGAAGACTGTTGCTCTTCCAGAGGGCTGGGGTTCAGTTCCTAGCACTGGTGTCAGGTGACTCAAAACTGTCTATAACTCTAATTCCAGAGGATTCGACGTTATCTTTTGGTCTCCACACACGCACGCACACACACACGCATGCACACACGCACACGCTCACACACGCACACACAAATAGAACACATATATACTCACAGACAAAACACTCATGCACATAAAATAAAAATAAATATTTTAAATCTTTTTTTTCTTTTTTGGGTTTTTCGAGACAGGGTTTCTCTGTGGCTTTGGAGCCTGTCCTGGAACTAGCTCTTGTAGACCAGGCTGGTCTCGAACTCACAGAGATCCACCTGCCTCTGCCTCCCGAGTGCTGGGATTAAAGGCGTGTGCCACCACCACCCGGCTATATTTTAAATCTTAATACAATACAATCCAAAGATATACTAACTTGATAAGTGCTGAGGAGCGATGGTAAGAAAATATTGGAAATCTTTGTTTCCCATAACTAAGCTATCCTGTTTCAATGAGAGCAGAAAACAGTATGTTCAGCAAAACACTGCAACTCATGACATATGATACTCGCAGATCGGAACTGAGGCATTTGCAGGCAGTGTCCACTGGCAACGTGGGGCACGAGGGCATGCCCTGTGTAAAGCGAGTCAAGGCCACGGTGAGACCAAGTGGGGCAACACGGAGGAGCACGGTGAGTGACACCCGAGAGTCACTGTGCCAGATTTTTCACAACCCCCAAATCCAGTTACGCAGCCTCACGTGGGGTGATGACCCACAGTTTTGTGAAGCTGTGGCTTCCCAACCTCTGCTTCCCACGACCAAATAGTGCTCCCCTCATTCAGCTGGCGTGAGAATCCCTCAGGAAAACTGGCTGCAGGCTGCCTGGCTCACAAGAAGCCTACAAGACACAGTTTACTGCTGGAAAAGGAGACCACGTATCATCATGCAACCCTCCCCAACATGTGTACACTGGGGTTCACCCGCCCAGGTGTACTTGGAGGTGGGGCTACAGTGTTCCTAAGGATGGGACCCTGATCCCAGGGAGCTCAGGGTTCCTCTCCTCATCTGTACAAGCTGGAAATCAGTCCTCGTCTGAACCCGAATGTGCCAGTTGTTGGCACCTCTGTTCTCAAGACCTCAAGAAGATCCTTGTCTGCTGTCTGAGTCACACAGTCCCCAACGTATGGGTCTAGTGGCCTGAGGTGACCGGTGCACTGTGTAGACAGAAATGCAGCTGTCGGCTGGGCTGTGGACGCGGGAGTCTCTGCATCAAGAGGTAGACAGACACCAGCCAGGGGCACGCGCCTCTCGGGGACAGGGCGCACCAGCAACCCGCGTCAGTCTGCATGTACAGATGCAGAGAACTATCTTACAAGAAAGACTTCCTCCTGTTGACAGGTCTGTCACTCCTCTGAGTAGCGCTAACCTGCTGCCAGGCCCAGGCTCCAGGGCACAGCGACGCGATATGTCGAGCCCCAACATCCCAGCTGGGTTCACTTGTGCTTAGATTCATTTGGACACAGTCAGTGATCTACAGCCTCCTACATTTATTGACAACATTAAGAGTGTAGCAGGCAGGTGGGGGGTCACAGTCATTTTACACAACTGTCCCTTCAGCTCTTCAGGCTGTGCCTTCGACTTCTGGTTACTTTCATGTTAGAGATAAAGAGTCTGAGACTTGCCAGGTGGTGGGGGCGCACACCTGTAATCCCAGCACTGAGAGGCAGAAGCAGGTAGATAGATCTCTTTGAGTGCAAGGCCAGCCTGGTCTGCAAAGTGAGTTCCAGGACAGCCAGGGCTGTTACACAGAGAAACCCTGTCTTGAAAAGCAAAAACAAACAAGTCAGAGACTTAGAGAGGCTTGTCCCCGCGTCACACAGTTTAAAGGGGACACAGGGACCTGGTGGTGCAGTCACATGATCTGTAAGTGAGCATGTGACAGGTGAGACAAGGCATTTTGTCAGCTGCCCCACAGCGATTACTCCCAGGCCAGCCTTGACCCCAGCTTTTCCCCACCTTTAGTCTCTAGAATCAGCAGCAGCAGCAGCAGGCCAGTGGCCCCAGTCTCTGGATGAACACTGCACTAGGTCATGGTGACACACGTCCTCAGGATAACCTGCCGCCGCAGGTTGCACCTGGTTCACCCCCCCCCTCCCGTGTAGGTCTCAGAACCCGGGGAAGTGCCTAGGGGAAAGGTTAGCCCTTTCTCTCTGTCTGACAGTTTCATCGGGAGGGTCCCCTGAAACACTGTAGGCTGTATACTGGCTAACACCACCAAGGACTGGTGCCTACAGCCGGTGTCTAGGCTGGTGGGCTCGGAGATGCCAGCACAGGGCACACGGAAGAGTTTTCAGAGTCTGAGTCCCTCCCTCCCAGAGCTGCTCTGTCCGCTTAGGTCGGTCTGGGATATAAACTTGTGGAGCCCTCCCCACACCCCCAACTGTCTGGGTCTCTTCCTGTTCCTTTCCAGGCAACTTGCAAAGCCAACCCCAAGAAGGAAGCGCACAGTCTCCCAGCTGCCCGCAACTTGGGGCCTCTTCCAGCCCCAGCAGCTGTTTCCTTTCCACACAACTCCATAAGCAGGACGTTCCCATCCCAGGAAGGGCAAGGCTCTGCCTAGTGTCTCCAAGGAAAGGGGAAAGCTGCAGAGATGCCTTCCTCTGCGATGGGGTGGGGGCAGGTGACATACCTCTGGGTACCACACAGGTACCACCCCACTCTAGGGACTGTGAGCAGTCCCTAGGGCAAAGGTTAGCCTTTTCTCTCTGTCTGACAGTTTTGTCAGGAGGGTCCCCTGAAACACTGTAGGCTACACAGAGCTACGGTAGCAACCTTATGAGTGGCTTGCGGAGGTACCCAAGCTAGGACTCCTGTCCCTGCCATCCCAACACCAGCTGATACACAGCAGGAAAATGGACTCTAGCCTTAGGTAGCAGAGCCAGCAGCTTGACTGACCAGGAGGGGACATGAGCCACAAAGACGTTAGCTACAGGTTTAATTATGACCTGTGGTGGGTGGTACAGGACAGGCAAATTCAGTTTACAGGACAGTGGCCGGAATGGACAGCAAGTAAGAAACAAGTTGACAGAAACCAAGAACTCAGGACTAACCCATGAGGGCTCAGCAATGGTGGAGGTGACCTGTCCTGATCTCAGGATTCAGAGCTGTGGGTCCAGCCACAAGGAGATTCCACCACACACCCCACATCCCGTCATGGCTTCCTGCTCCAGTCCAAAGATGGGTGCCAGGGGCTGGGATGAGGCCCCCGAATATACTATTTCAGACTCTTTGTATAAAGGGGTGTTAGGGAGCTGGGGTGATGCTTTCGACCAAACAAAGGCCAGGGCTGGGGAGACCTTGCGGATCCCCTCAAGAGCAAAGGCTTTATATGTTTCTGTCAACCTTTCTGTCACCCCCCCCACCCGCTCCCCTGTTCCTCCCCCAACTATTCCTACTCCAGCAACTACGGCGATTTTTAATAACCACGGGTGGGATTGCTGATGACTGCCCACAGCACATTAAAACCCGGGGAGATGCCCCCTCCATCACGGCACCTCTCAGGTTGTTTACGGCTCACACCTTCCAGCCCTGCTGGCCTGGTTGGTGCCCTTATCCCAGGACTTTTGTTTGTGGTTTTGCCTGCTAAGAGCACCCTCATTGAGTCTCTCAGCCCAGCTACACCCTCGATCCTCCTTGAGTCAATGGGAGGCCTGCTTTGGTTAGGAGGGACTCTACAATGTCTGTCCTGGGGCTTCTCCTTATCTGACCGCCCTACTTCCTGGTCCAAACAGCAGCTGAATCTCTTGGCTTCCTGGAGGACTGCTGAATAGCCGGAGAGTAGCCAGCACTGAGGGAGCCTCATAGGCAACAGCTCACCTGACCGCCATAGTTATCGATCCCTCTGCCTGCCTGGTTCCTTGTGTTCGTGTACCGCCTGCCAGGAGTCGCTTCGAGAGAGCCCCAATCCGTCCCACCTGCACTGCACCCACGGAGCTGAGCCCCAGAAGCTTCAGAGTGATTTTGACATTAAGGGCTCCACGTCCCAAGTCCCTGCACCAGGAGCCCAGAAGGGCACAGTGCTAGCTAGGGTGGGGGATAGGAGAGGGGGTGTTAGCGAGAAGTTAAAGGTCATTCAAAAGCACTGATCGCCAACCGGAGCAGAGGCTTCCATTCACCCCAGGCCCCACGCAAGCATGGCTCCTTCCACAGTGAAGGGTCAGATAAGCGCCCCGCAGTCACACCCTGGAATACTACTCGGCAATTAAAAGGGACCAGCTGCAGCTTCGCCTGGAAACCTGGGTAAACCTCCAGGGAATTACGCGGAGTGAGAAAAGCAATCTCCGAGAGCTATACACCGTATGATCTCATTTATGTAACATCCTTGAAATGACAAAATTATAGAGCTGGGGAGCAGATTAGATGCTGTGAGGCGAGGAGGAGGCGTGTGTGGCTATAAAGGGAAGGCTGGGCGGGACTGTTGTGGGGCTCAACGGTGGCCGCTACACAATCTCCACGAGATTAAAGGACACAGAAGAGACACACACAGCTCAAAGGACAGCTGCTCAGTGCAGAGCTGGAATGGTGGACTCCCGGCCTTGGTGCTGTAGCCACAGAAGGTGCTGGAAGCTGGGTGATATCGCCACTGCCATCTCAAATTAAGAGTTTGTTTTTTCCCCCCCTAAGTGAATAGTCTGGGAAGGTACCGTCCCTTCATGTCACTAGGACCACCCTGTAGAGGGTATCGTCTCTGGGCCACAACCCAGCCAACCTCAGGATGGCAGTGGGCTATACAAGCACAAATGCCAAATGGAAGCCCCCTCCCCTCTTTGTCCCGTCTTCCTCATCTCCATCTCCTTCTCATCCCCTTCCCAGCCCAGCCTCCTCTTCCCTCCCCCCCCACTCCATCCTAGCCTTCCCCCCCTCTTCTTCCAGCCTCTCCCCTTCTCTCTATCCCAGCCTCCCCCTGCTCCCCTCCCAGCACCTGCCATCTGGCTACTGCAGGCAACCACATGGAACCAGCCCTCGGCTGTCATCCTTCAACTTGAAGTCTGGCTCCCAGGTTTAAGGATTTAATTCTAAACACACCATTTAAAATTTAGAAACATAGAGGGAAAATTCTAAGTCACCTGGAGGTGGTGGCTCCTATTGTCTCTCCAAATGACAAAAGTCCCTTCAACCTCATTTCTAAAGGTGAACAAGAGCCAAGCAGTGGTGGCTGGGGGAGCATGGGGGACGGCGGGCGACGACACTGAGGGTTTCCTTCCCTCAGCCACTGCACCCTGCACGCAATCAAGGACTCCGAGTGCCCGAGCGAAGCATCCATCTGTCGGCCACGAAAGCACTTCAGGTGTGTCCGGTGCCCGCTCACTCTAAGTTGCAATAGTCACAGCACTGTGGAGTAAAGCATGCCAAGTGACACTAGAAACGGTCAGTGTAGTCCCAGAACAAGCAAAGCTCCCCGAGTGACTCAATGCGCCCTTGCACCCTCCAGGGACAGATCCTCCCCCAGCTTCCAAGTCAGCTCTCAGGGCAAGCTTGACCGTGAGCCCTGGGGAGAAAGACTGGGCCAGCCGGTGGTGACCAGGGACGGCCTCTCTGAGCTGGTGAAAGATGAGGGCGAATGGGGAGGAGAACTAACTCAGAACTGGAAGTGCAGACATCCTTGGGGCAGGGACACTGAGACAGCTGCTTGGGGGCGGGGCAGGAGGCTGGAGGGCTTCCTGGTGGGGAGTGGGTTCTGTGTACAGTCAACACACACACAGCTGAGCTGGGAGAGGATTCGCATACAATGTGGGCTGGAGTCCAGTTTACAGATCGGTGCTGCTGGAAGTCTTACACCCACCGGTCAAGTGTCCACTGCCGCCTGCCTGGTCCCCACCAGGCTGCTCTAGCTCAAAGGTAAGGGAAAACGCTGTGGCCAGCTGGCATTAGGGAGTCCTTCAGTGACCCCAGGAAAAGCACACCTCCTCTACGCCGGGGGTCTCTGGGGTCAGAGGAACCAGCAGAGGCCAGTGAAGGAAAAGGAGCTGTTCAGAGGAGTCAGGAGCTCAGCAAGCAGAGCTGGTGGTGCCTAGATACGGGATGCCCACGCTGGCATCCTCACTGGCACACAGCTCAGAGCTTGGCTCACAGCAGGGAACCCAGGCGGGGCTTCCGCTCATCAGACACACCAGTGCAAGATGCTGCATCCAGCATGCTCTCTGGACAATGTCTCCCTTTGACCTGTGCTGAACAGGCAGGGACAGGTGGGCAGGTGTGCTCAACACTCTACTTGCACCCAGGATGGAAGCTGGCCGATCCCTCTCCAGGGTGACACAGCCAGCTGAGTCTTGGATGCAGTCACCATGAAAGTATTAGGAAATACCCCTTCCTTTTGGCATCTCACCTTGGGGGAGACAATCTTCCCACGCCAACTGCTACCCCCATATTGCCCAGCCCCTACCCACAACTACCCCACATGGTTATATGACCCCCAACATTGGGCCACCCGAGACTTCTCTGCCTTCCCTTTACGTCCCGGTTTTAGCTGCCCAGGGACAAGGGCTCCTTCATCACCGGCCCACCTCCAGCCCCTTCAGCAGAACACGCAGGGGCTCGTTTATTTGACAAGAAATGTGTGATGGCCCAGGCTCCCAAAGCCACCCTGCTTTCCTTTCCTTGGCACACAGACACACACGGCCAGGTATGGCCAGGCTGAAAGCAGAGGCTCCAGTGTTTAAAGGTGACGCTTGACACGGGATCTGAGCACTGAGCACTCGGGCAGGAGGCCAGCTCAGCCGTCAGACCACCGTGGGACCTCAGGCAGGCCACCCTGGCTGTCCTCAACAGGAGGTGGGACGTGCCAGTTCCCTTCCCAATCTCAACACGAAACCTCTGTGGGCTGGCGGCGGCGGGGGGGGGGCGACGACATTCCGCCCTGCATCTGAACAGATGTCAGGGGCCTGATGTTGTTCCCCCCCCAAGTTCAGCTTTCAACTGACACCCCCACAACCCAGAAAACAGAAGGATGGACAGATGTGTCCCCATGTGGAGATGCCCCTAAAGCAGCCTTCACCCCATCCAGAGTCCAGGCACCCACACCAACAGAAAGCAGTCCGTCCCCGAAGGAAAGTTCAATGGGGCTATAGATATTTCAGCTGAAGGCTGCTGCGGAGCCGGGGTTTCTGCTTGAGCAGGCCCCGCTGAAAAGGAAGGCGGCTCGCCAGATTTGTTCCGAATTATGAAAATAGATGTTGTCTCCCCGCCACATCTGTTTTGCCTGACACATGAGCAGTAATTCGCCTCCTAAATACGGCAGTGCCCAGAGCCAGCTTCAAACTTGGTTTCTCAACTACAGACAAGAAAGGGGGAGGGGAGGGGAGGGGGGAAAGTCATCCCAGACTTTGCTCAACTCCTCCCCTGGGTGTCTCTGTGCTGGGGTGGCCTTCAGCTCTCCTTAAGGGAGGTGAGGCAAGACAGTGGAGCAGGGGTCCCGTGCCAGTTAGGAAGAAGTCACTAGACACGATCATTATCAGGCGCAAACAAACAAATAAGAAGAGTCCCTCTGACTGACCAACTCCACCCGAGGACACATAACTTTTAATTATTTACTTTTACAGTTGATTTTTTTTTTAAATTGGGAGTAAGGGATTTGCCACAGCACACGTGCAAGCAGAGGTCAGAGGACAGCATTGTAGGGATCAGTCCTCTTCTTTTGCCACGTGTACCCCGAGAATCAAACTCGGGTCGTCAGGCTTGGCAATCGCGCCCACCTGAGGGTGCATTTTTGATATGGCGAACAAGGCCAATTTAGGGAGAGGAACAGGTACACTATCCCACGTCGGCTCGGTGACTGGTCACCATCAGCGTAATCCACCAACCACTCCAGGACAGACCCACTTCCGGGACAGCAGTGGCTGCCAGCGGAGCACCCAGAACTCTGTGGGTGGCCCAGCTTCTTAAGGCACATACCCAAGGGTATGGGTGTCAGGGACAGAAGTGTGGGCACACACATGCCTTACAGACTAGCAGGTGTTGTCTGTCTGTCCTGGGCTTTGTTCCTTGAGTCTCTTCCCCCTCAAAATACCTGCTTCTGGAGTTTTCACCTTAAAGGTGATAATTATAGGGACCAGGAGGAAAACCTCAGTGGCATCTCAGCTTTTTTTTTTTTTTTTAAAGATTTATTTATTATGTATACAACATTCCTTCTATGTATGCTTGCATGGCAGAAGAGGGCACCAGATCTCATTATAGGTGGTTGTGAGCCACCATGTGGTTGCTGGGAATTGAACTCAGGACCTCTGGAAGAGCAGTCAGTGCTCTTAACCTCTGAGCCATCTCTCCAGCCCCTGCATCTCAGCTTTAATTACAGCAAACTGCTCACCCATCCTCTGAGCTGCCCAAAAATCTACTGGTCTCTGGGCTGGGTTGGGGAGGATAAGGAAGGAGAGAGGAGGAAGAAGGGCCTCAGCTTGGGAGCACACTGCTATGACAAGCTGGCTGGAGCTGCCCTCGCTCCCCCAAGTCACACCCACAGCTGTGCAGGGAGTAGCCACCTCCTGCCTCTTGGGTGTTGGGGTGCATAAGTAGGCTTTAGGCCCAGTGAGACCACCTCCTTCATGTGGCAGAAAGAAGTTCAGGTCCAGGAGTCCCTGGAACCATGTGGTAGAGACATCCTTCCCACCTTTCATGTCCCCAGCTGTGTAAAAAAAACAGAAGGGAAATTCACATTGTAGGAGGAGCTTCCCGGCAGGGAGGATGGTTTGGAGAGGGAAGTAAGGGTCTGTCTGAGCTGGACAGGACAAGGCAGGCCTCTATCCTCAGCCTTCGCTCTAAAAGAGGCTTGTGGGGCCAGCTACAACCCCAGCCCTGGGTCTAGACAGACGCAGGGCCTCCGCTCTACTGGGCTCCCAAGTCCATAGAGAGTAGGGCAAGGAGGGGTTGGAAGGCTCTCCTCTGCATGAGGAACTGAGGAGAAGGCTGTGAGGGAGGTGCGAATCTGGCTGCTGTGGCACTGGGCGGCTGGGGGACACCAAAGCACCCACCCCTTTTAATCCCTGACAACAATGACCCAGTCACTATGGCAGCTAATTAATGACTTCATTTGGGAGAACAAAGCTTCGGGCCCATTTAAGTAGCCCCAATATTTACTTCCTTATGAAATCAGTTTCTGTGTCTGTGCAAGGAAGAAAGGAGAGGGGGAAAAGGGAAGAGAACAGAAAAAAGGCAAAAAGAATCGCTCAGCCAAGTTGCAGAAGAGAATGTGAGCCCTGCTCGCCCTCAGAAAGGAGACCGCTCAGAACGTCCTAGCATGCCCCCTCCCCTGCCCCCCCTCTCCCGCTCCTGGGTATAAAACGGCACGGGTCAAGTAGCCAAGACCCTGCCAGCAGGCAAAGTGCCTTCATGTAAGGGATAAGAGGAGAGCATTCCGAGGCGGGGCGGGCAGTCCCACCGCGAAGCGTGGCGTCTGCAACCTTCCACTTAGTGTGGGCAGAGGGAAAAGTCATTTCCCCCGAGAACACGCATCTGCGGGACGTCTAGACAGTCATAAAGAGGACAATTACACAAGAAAGACGCTGTACAGCGCAGTCCCTTGGCCCTCGCCAGGGCACCACTGCACCCGTCGCTAACTGCCCAAGCAGGCCGGGGGGGGGGGGCACAGGGCACAACAAAAACAACCAACTGAAACAAGAAAGGCCGGTATGGGCCGGCAAAGGCCGAGCCCACGGTGCTTCATGATTCAGTGTTCTGAAATCCCACTTGAAATAAGCCGGTAAATGAACCCAGCCAGGTCTCTCCCCTCACACAGACCAAATATTCTGCTGGCGTGCAGTCTAGACACACAACAAAAGACTTTTTACAGCTCGCAGAGACGCGCTGACAAAGTAGCCATTTACAGACCCCGGTGGCTTTCTCTGGCTACAATCTGTCAGATGGACTTAAATGAAAATGCTAAGTTATGGGTCTGGTTTGGGTCTGCTGGTGGGCGGGGAGGGGAAGTGGGCTGGAGAGAAACGTGAGGGGAAAAATCACCTGACTACTGCTTTCTGGACTGTTCTGGCAAGGCTCTGACTTACCCAGCTGTGCTGACAGGGCTCTCCTACCTAGGAGCCACAGGTCGGAGGTGGTGGTGTCCACTCAGAGTGGCCAAGGGTTCTGATGGCAGACATTAGGGAGCGCATATCTGACCGGGGAGGAGGGGGGAAGGAGAGGGAACTTTGGGGTGCACCTCCCATTTTGCGTTTTGTAGATGGGGTCCTTCCTTCTTCAACTGTCTACAGGCACTAGAAAGAGTTGTCCTTTGTTCCCCATAGGGAGGTGGCTCCAGTGTGTCCTTGGGGCAGACTTACCGTGACCCTTAAACCCCTCCACTTGCTCACACCAGGTTCAAAGGGAGTTGGAACTATACCCTAGAGGAACTGGGCTCCAGCACAGGCCACACCCAGACACCACCACTTTCTAGTCAACCTGACAGCCACCAGGGACAGGGTCCCCAATAGGGGCCTCGAATTTCTTTCCGTTGGGGTTGTGGCTCTCTGGGCAAGACTCGTGGCTGTCAGGTACCCAAAGAGGGTCATTCCCTCCTGCAGCCTCCTTTGCCATGTGTGAGCCATAAGGAGTCCACAGTAAGAGGCTGCTGGGCCTTGTGTGCTCTGTGCCCTGCCCTCCTGACTCCTGAATGCTGGCATAGGGCATGTACACAGATCAAAGCCCCACGTCACGACTCACAAGCTGTGGTCCACATCCGGTTACCTCTGAGTCTCAGTTTCCTCAACTGTGAGCTCAGTTCCAACCACCCTCAGACGGCCAGCTCCATGTGAAACGGCCTTCCTTGTAGAACCGGGCACATAGCCCTCTGGGGTCATGTAAAGTGCCTGCCTCATTCCCCTGGAGAGGAGGCAGGGAGGGGGGTGACCCAGCATGTTGAGTGTGAGGCTGGGTGATCACGGTGAGCTGGGCACAGTGAGTGCCCTGAGAACTTCCCGGCCCTCGGGCACAGGATCCCAGGAGAGGTTGCACTGAACCATTGGTAAAGGAGGCCATGCCAGTCCTAGGGACCCTCATGGAACCGCTTCTGGACAGGCCCCTAGAAGGAGAGCCACAGCCTCCATGTTCTGGGACAGAGCCTTGAGTGCTTTTCTGGTTTGTTTGTTTGTTTTGTGGGGGTTCCATTCATATTCTCTCTCTCTCTCTCTCTCTCTCTCTCTCTCTCTCTCTCTCTCTCTCTCTCTCTCTGTTTTTTGGAGTCAGGGTTTCTCTATGCAGCAGCCCTGGCTGTCCTGGAACTTGCTTTGTAGACCAGGATGGCCTCGACCTCAGGGATCCACCTGCCTCTGCCTCCAGAGTGCTGGGACTAAGGTATGTGCCACCGTGACCTGCTATCACACTCTTACTTTTTAATGGCTGCTCCTCATATGTTCTTCATGAATCCTGCTGTCTGAGGAAAGCAGCCACGCTTCTCTAGACAGATATTGCATGTCCCTAGAGCATCCCATGGAAGGGCACTGAGGGACCCTGGGGCAGCAGCCCGTTCTGTTTAGGGACTGAGCAGGAGTGGATCCCTTCTTATCCTGACTGGACTTGCCCCAGGCTCTCCAGTGATGGAGAGATAGCTACCACAGCCTGCTACTTAGCTGGGCCCCAAAGCCAGAGCAATGGGGACTTGCCCAGAGTGCCCCCAAGCAAGCCGATAAAGAACTCCCTCACCTTTTGCATCTGTGAGTCCCTGCTACACACACCCCTTGTCTAGTCACCCAGGCAGACAAAACTAATCAACTACCACACCTTTCCCAAACAGCCCAGCCCTGGCTTCAGAAGCTTCCCCTCAGCCAATACCCAGGAAAGCTCTTGGCCAATCAGGCAAATAAAACCTGTCTGGCAGGGTTATCCTCCAACACAGGGTCTCCGGCCTGAAGGGAAATGATGAATTATTCAGGAGACTAGGAAAAACCTGGAGGGACATGTTCAGGATCCCTTTCAAGATCAAGTGAAGCAGTCGGTTCCAGGGGCCACTTACAAGCCCCACAACACCCTTACGAAGCAGGACCTGATTGGTCTGCCACCTCCCTATGTCTTGGGCTCTGTGAAAGACCAGTCTCTCACTTCAGATCTACCCAGGCTTGGGGTCTCATCCACAAACACTAAGGCTGTTTCTCTGGGTTGCCAAGGTCTGTCTCTGTGGCCTCTGCCTTCACCATGACCTCAAACTTTCCCTTGAACCTGCCCCAGGGGCCCATCACCAGTGTCCCGGAGCTTGGCGGATGACCCCTCTTTGCCCTTTGCTCCTCTGCTATCAACCTGCAGCTGCTACCCTCCTCTGCTTCGAACCCCACAAATACCTGAGGCACCCCAAGGCCTACTGAGATACTGCAGGGCAGTCCAGTCCTCAAATTCCTGTTCTTCCTTGTCCCCCATGGGCCTGGGAGCTCTGGAAAGCCAAGACAAACCTTCCACCGCAACGTTAGCAGCGGCTCCAACACTGGCTTACATGGTGATGAACCCCTGTAACTCTCCAGCCCTGGGGACGTCTCCTGGGCACAGAAGAGCTGCAAAAGGACAGGTATCTTGAGAAGACAGGTGACCAAGGACAGCTCAGCTGAGTCTCCCCACCCTCTGCCTCCAGGTGACCCCTTCACTTCTGGGAACTGCTCTTAGGGCGGCTGGCCCTGGTGCCTTGGCCTCAGAACCTATTTGAGGGTTGTCCATCATCCTCACTCGACAGTTAGATTCACCACTTTTCAGCCCGGCTTAGACCAACCAGTTTCACCTCTGCCCTCTTTTAATTATGATGGTGTCACGCTGGGGATGAGGCCTCTGTGCCTGGACTGCATTGAATGCCAATTCCCAGGATGACTGCCCTTAGGAGGAGAGCCTGTCACACGCGGCAGTGATGGCAGAGGGTGCGGAGGGGGTTGTTGGACTGTGGGAAGTTCTGCTGGGTGCCCAGGTCCTACCGTTCACTGAGTGCCACTAACACCATCCACACATTCCTGCTTCTGAAAAAGAAGTCTATGGATATTGCCAGAGCGCCGTGCGCCTAGCAAGGCAACTGAGGCTCAGAGCAGTAAGGACCCAGCTGATGTAGAACTAGAGCTGGGAAGTCTGCCTCTCCCTGGCCAGCTGCGGCTCTCACGTGGTACATGCTAGACCTTCTCGTCACCGGCGGGCACAGTGACTCGGCTGAGCTGTGGTTCCTGTGTCACTAGGGACTTTTTCCACTTGTCTCTCTCTTGCCAAGGCCTCAGACATCCTGGCCTCCCCTGACTGGGCAAAGGCAGGCACAGAGCGCCTGGAGTTTCTCTGGCACAGCCCTGGCCCGACACTGCCTTTGGGCCTTTGTCTCCACTGGCAGCCTGCCCCAGACTTATTGGCACAGGCCGTGGGGTTTTATTTAGCCAGTGTCAGCTAAGTAGTGCTGGGCACACAAACCCAGTGAGTGTCAGCTGGACTGGGCTGCACCGGGCGTCTCTGTGGGGAGTGGCCTGGGTTTTGATGGTGGGCTGGTTGCATGCTGGGCTACCACCTCCTTAGAAGCTGGCTTCTCTGGCCCACTACCCATCCCCTTCTTGTCTCAGCCTAAGTCCCATTGGGCTGGCCCCCAAACCCTGACCCTTCCGAACTAAAGGAAGCAAAGACGTCTAGACTGCCAATCTCAGTGTGAGACAAGGCTTTGTGTGGTGGGGACTGGGCCTGACCTCCCCAGGGAGAAATGCTGGTTGGGAACTTGGCATTGTGGAGATGACTAAACCACTTCTGGAACACCACACACGGTCTGTCCCTTCCAGGGCGGTGATACAGCCTTAACCCAGTACAAGGGCTCAGACCTGGTGGGGTCTTAGTGAACTTGGGACCCTGGAGCCCTCTGCCTGTCACCAGTCAGTCCTCGTAACAGTACCCATGCTCTCTTAATCGGCCACACTAAAAGCCAGTCAGTTAGGCACAGCCAGGCAGCCATGACAGACCAGACCGAGGGTCTTCCTGAACCTGACTCAATGGCGTGACCAGTCAGGGAAGGAGCCACAGGCTGGTCCCTACTGACCCTTCTCTGGACCTTGGGAATCCTGACCTTTGGAGTCAGGCTAGGGTCACACGGTGTTCTCCTACCTCTCCAAGCATTTCGTTTAGGATGAAGGCCTACCCAGCTGGCCTGGCCCTTCTGGAGATGATGGCCACACTGCCCAGCAACAGCTAACTAAGGTCTCCCCAGCTGCTCTAAACCTGAGACCCACTCCTTCCTCAGCAACCCAAGTCTGGACACTTTTATTACCCCGTGCACCAGAGAAGGAGCCTGAGACCCAGGCCAGCCTCATCTCACCCTGCTTCCAAGCTAGGGGCTCCTGCACCAGACCCCTCTGGCCTGACCAACCCAGTGGACAGTGGACCCACAGAAGTCCCTGGAAAACTTCCAACCACACACATCCAATGGAGTAGTGGTATCTGGGACACTGACAACTTGGTGGGGACTTGTCTTTATCCCATTAAGAAATGGCCACAGCCCCAGGGTCTGGAGAGATGGCTCAGGGGTTAAGGGCTGCTCTTTCAGAGGTCCTGAGTTCAATTCCCAACATGCACATGGTGGCTCACAACCATCTGTAATAGGATCTGATGTCTTCTGTCTGATGCCCTCTTTCATCATTCAGGCATACATGTTAATATTGCACTCATACACAATAAAATATACAAAGAAATAGCCATAGGGGGAAGATAGGCCTGTGCCCATTCCTTGTGTCATCCCTCCTCCATCTGCCAAGGGTCACTTAAACCCCACGGGTGGCTCATTCATCTCCTGTGGCGACTCAAGAGGCAGCTTGTTTCCCCAGGACTGCCCACGTGACTCTCGTTTCCTGAGGTCACTCACTCTCTGGGGGAGCTCATGTGGAAGCCCTGTTCCCTGTGGTCAACCACTCCCCACAGCGGCTCACGTGGCCGTCTGCTCCCTAAAACAATCAGTGGCAGCCTGTTTCCCCATGGCCATCCCCTCCCTGGGACCACACAAGAGCAGCGCACACCCCACAGTCCCTCACTGTCCAGGCTCCTCCAATGCTCCCCCCTCCCCAGGGCATGCCCTCCCCCAGCCCCCAGGCAGCCACACCTGAGAATATCAGAACAGTCCCAGCTCCCCTTGATAAGGACACGGACATTTTGACTTTTGTCCTTATCGTTCATCGAATTCTTTGAATTTGGAGTTAAAGAGGAGCACTCTGTTGTCTGTACAACAGTCGGAAGAATCAGGCTATTGTCAACTAGGGATGGAGGGACAGACACACTAGCCAGCTCTGTCTGGAGTCTGTCTTTTGAACGGTCACTTGGACACACTGTGCCCATGTTCACAACACAATGCTTTGGGTTTTTTTTTTTTTCAGTCCCCTCTAGGTGATCTGACATGCATTTCAGGAAGGGGAAGGGTTTGAGGGGGGTCGGGAGTAGAGCTCACACTAAGATCCAGGGAACCCGAGCTATATGCCCAGCAGAGATGTAACTCAAGGCAGTGAGTGCTGAGTGTCTGTTCAGGGGACAATGACAAAGAGTCTTACACAGACATCAACTGTGGTGATATTCTGTTTGAGTGCTAACAAATAAAGTTGCCTGAAGATCAGAGGGCGGAGCTAGCCACTGGTTAACCACAGAGGTCTGGAGGTCTGTATAGCCAGACAGGAAGTGATATGGCTGGGTGGAGAGAGAAATATAAGGTGGGAGGAGGCAGGAGCTCAGCCCTTTTTAGGGAAGAGCTGGCTGTGGCTGCTCCTTTGCCTCTGATCTTTCAGGATTGACTCCGATATCTGGCTCTGGGTTTCTATTATTAAGACCAACTAGAACTCGTGTAACAGCGCGCACACATTTTCCATCTTCATGGACACCAGGAGCCAACTGGGCATCAGTCCTAGGACACACTCAAGAGACGGGGTGCAAATCTGGCTTTGACTCTGGCCTCGCTGCCTGTGGAGTGGGCCTGCAGCCCTGTGGCTCCGCCCTACAACCTGCCACCTAAGAGAAGGGCACTGAAGCGATGGCTTCAGAGTGCTGCCCATCTCACTGCCACGCTTCCCAAACAGTGGCACACCCCAAGATCGAGACTCTGGCTTAGGACGCCCGTGGTAAGTGGGAGTCATCTACAAAGAGACAGACCCAGAGCCCAGCCCTTCCTGCAGGACCCTGAGAGCTGGGTACACACTCACAGGTCTTCCGGTTGGCTTCCTGGCACTGAGTGTACTCACAGAACCTGAGGTCTAGCGCACGGTAGGTGTTCAGTAACGGAAACGCAATTCAAGCACACAGTGGCACAGGATGGGAGGGTAGACTGCACAGAAAGAGAGACACAGCCGGCATGAGCCCCTCCCCTCCCTCCCGGGACCCTTCCTCAGCACACTGAGTTCCTGACGGGGGCTCCATGACTGAGCTGCCTGTTGCCTCTTGTGCCCCCTCCCTTGATGATGCAAGCTCCTCCCCCTGGGCGTAGGGTGGGGTTGGGTCTTATACTCAAAGGTGGTCCCTACCCTTTGTGGAAAACTGAGCAGGTGTCTCCTGCTACTCCCTCTGCCCCCGTGGAGAAAACAACCTACCCACCACCATTCAGGCAGGAGCCAGCCATGCTACTTCCATTTGGTCCACTTGAAGCTTAAGGTCATGGGGGCTCCGAGACACCTCACTAACCCCACCGCTTGGGTGCCAGCATCACCCACCTCATACAATCGTGAGCCAATGGGGACAGAGGAATCCTGACATGACTGGGCCTCCTACCTCATGAAGCCTGCTTCTCCCTAGGAAGAACTCCTACTCATGCCTTTGAACCCTTTCTAGCATCTCCCTTAGGAACTTTCTAAATTTCCCCACTGAAATTAGAGACCCCTCAAACATTCTCATTTCTCCTTCATTGCAATCCACAAACCAGACTCATTTCTGACACATTTCAGACACATGCCCTTCATCTAACCTTCACAGGAGTCTGACGAGAATTGTCCCATTTTAGAGAGGAGGATGCTGGTTCATTCTTGTTGGGTGGGAACAGACTCAAGCCCTCGAGCTCCAACAAAGGCCCAACGGTGTGCCCCTATCTTAGGTCTCAACTGCTCCCTAGGACCTTGGTGGGACAAGGCCTTCAGCAGGCAGTGCCTGGCCGTTAGAGCAGCAGGTTCTCATGAACTCACGGGTGCCTGGGACCCCTGCACCTGACCTCCTTCAGACAGCACCGGCGTCCCTTCAAAGGGACCAGACCACACAAGGCCTGTGGCAGGGGTATGGACTCTGGGGTGGAGAAGAAAAGAAATGCCTGTTCTGGAACACTGGTTCAACGCCTCTGTCAAGCAGCAGGTTCTAGAACGGGGCCAGTCTGGAGCCTGCGTCCTTCCATCTAGCTCCTGTCCCAGCACTCCCGGCTACAGAGTAGAAGACAACCCTGTGTCCTCATCTCCAAGATGTCCTGAGTCACCGTTTCCATTCCAGACCAACACTGACAGCTAAACTCAGTTCAAACAGGGACAGTCCACTGACCAAGCACAGCACACACTCGTGCAAATACAGGAGGGGGCTAGGGCCGGCCCGTGGGGACCCTGCCACCTACCAAGCACAAACCCGAGCGTCACTGTCTTCCCAGGTAGGAGGGCACCCCTAAATACATGACGCTTAGTTGTGTCTCGGGAACCCAAGGGCTGCCTAACTGCTGAGCCGCGCAGGCTCCAAGATCACCATCTTCCTGTGAGTGGTTAAACAGAACTGACATCAGCATTCACGAGACAAAAATCAAAGCACAAAGCTGTATCACAATCCCCAGACATGCCCTGAGCAGCACACCCAGGATGCCTCCCCATACTGGGCCTGGGAGCAAGCCAGGGGCCCTCAGCCAACATCTGCCTATCCGAAGTCGGCCCCATGCCTGCCAGATCCAGGCCTGCTGGCATTCCAGTCAGCCAGCCTCAGTGCCCCCGTGGGCTGCAATAAAAATTCCTAGACAGGTAGTCAGGTCGGAGGCCAGCCCGACGTAGGATGAGCAGGGAGGCGGAGAAGTGCGGGAACTCCCTCCTTAGCCCACAAGGTCTGGGGTGCCTGGTGTCTGCCTGGGTGCTCTCCTGGGTCTGGGCTGGAGTGCAGGATCTGAAAGAGTCTAGGCTGGCTGAACCTGTCATGCCATCCCCACAGAAAGGGCGCTGAAGAGCGGGACCAGGCAGACCTCTGCTTCACTTCCTCCTAATGGGCCCCCCTTGCTCAAGGAGGCTAGCTAGCTAGCCAGTCACAGTTGCCAACCATGAAGCCACTCAGACCCTAGCACAGTGGACGTGAGATTTTTTTTTTTCCTACTCCAGAGAGAGGACCAACACTTGGGACCTTACACATCTCCAGAGATGTTATGGTAAGGTCTCTGGATCCTATGGGTACAGTGAAAGCCTGCTGTTGTATTCTGGAGATTAAAGTGACCCCAGGCACCTGTAGGAATTACCTGGGCTGTCCCTCTGCAGGTGAGGGAAGGACCACCCCATCCACATCTGCACAGGTCTCCAGCACCTTGCCCCATGTAGGGCTCTGGCCTGGGCCACTGAATTCCCTCCTTTATGGTGCAGACGCCAACCACATTCATTCCCCCGGGATCTGACCTGGTGACCCTGACTTTCACATGGCTGGGTGACCTGACCGGAGAAGGTCAAATAGCAAAGGTTCCTTTTTAAGGGGAGCTCTGCTTCTCCAAGTGCGGTGTTTTCAGAGGGGGGGTCTACCTATGTAGCCCCAATTGGCCTTGAACCACAGAGACCTGTCTGCCTCTGCCTCCCACGTTAGGCTTCATGTGGGTGCTTCTAAAAGACCGGGGTGGGGGTCTTGGCATCCTGGACATGGCTCCTACATGTCACTCACAGCCTTCCCAATGTTTGCTATTTCCAGATATCCTACGAAAGGAATTAAAATTGCTTAATATGGCCAGGCGGTGGTGGCGCACGCCTTTAATCCCAGCACTCGGGAGGCAGAGGCAGGTGGATCTCTGTGAGTTCGAGTCCAGCCTGGTCTACAAGAGCTAGTTCCAGGGCTGACTCCAAAGCTACAGAGAAACCCTGTCTCGAAAAAAGTAAAAAAAAAAAAATTGTTTAATATTTCCCAACTTGAAAAAAAACAATTTCCGTTTCCTTGGTTGTTTTGCTTTGCTTTGAGACAGGGTCTCATGTAGCCCAAGCTGGCCTCAAATCCCCTATGCAGCAGAGGATGACCTTGAACTCCTGATCGATCCTTCTGCTCCCCATGTGCTAGGATATGAGGTGCACAGCACATTATGCCATGCCCAGTTGACCCAGGGCTTCGAGCACGCTAGGCCAGCTACAGCTCCTGCCCAGAATTATATTCTTTTTCCCAGTGCTCTACCAACTGAGCCTCACGCCCAGCAACCCAGCTCCTTTATACTCTTTAGATTTCCCTTAAACATGGAGCCTCACGAAGCCAGCACTGTGTGGACCATGTTTCCCTGCCCACACCTAGCAAGCAGAACCCCGAGCATGGGCCTGTGCGTAGACATTATGGCTGGAAAGCATCTCTAGGGGACCAGGCTATAGGAATCTGGGGACTTTCTCGCTAGGGCGGATACCTGAAAGTTTCTGGAGCCAGCCCAGCCAATCAGCAGCCTCCTGCCCTTCTCGCCTGAGCCCCAGTCTCCCCATTTGTAAAATGGATGTAGGGGTCCCAAAGGGTTGCATGTAACACTGCACCTCACATCCATCAGGGACAAGCTGCATGCTGTCTACACAGCCCTGCAGATGGTGGGACAAACGACCTTCACAGCCATTTCACAGTGACGAGCTGAGATCTGAGAGCCACACCACTGTGATACTGTCTTGTCCTCCTCAGAGGACGCTGGAAGGTGGATCTTAGTCGGTCAGGATCACTTCTCCGGAGTTCCTTGGATAGCCACGCCTCAGCCCAACCCCCACAAGAGAGCTAGCTCCATCCTGTGGTCTAGGCTGTCTGGGAGCAGAGCAGCTTCTGAGTTCACCACCTCTGAGTAACCGCTTCCTTAAGACATGACTCACACCTGTCTGGGGTCACCCACATCCTCACTCCCTGCAGAGGTATGCAGGCCAGGTGAGGCGGGCACAGGCAGAGGTGCTCCAGGCTGCTGCTAGTGGCTTTCGGAGTCCCACAGTCCCAGAGGCACCAAATCCACCATGACTAAAAGGCTCTGCCTTGTGAGTCCCCCAGGCTGAGATGGAGATGAAGGCCTTGGCCTCAGGCATGGGGCTCAGAGGCAGGCATCTGTAACTCTACTGAGCTAGGTCCATTCCCTAGGGCCCAGGCTAGCCCTTGCAGTCCTTCTGCCTTGGGTCACCCCTACTGCAACATCATGGTCTCAAAGTCACGAGGCTGAGTGACAGAGTTGGTGAGTGTAGAGCTGTGGGACCCACAGGCCTCTGAGGACAGGTGCAGAGGGAAGGCGGGATAGGGACCTTGAGAGAGACAAAACCAGCCAGGAAGGGAACATTCTGACAGCCATACTTCCTGCTCTAAGGAGTTATCACAGCAGGGGCTCAGGTTGGACTCTGCCCCCCACCCCCATCCCAAGTTTAGTCTGCAGAGGAGGCTGGAGCCTTCAAGTACTGACAGAGAAGGAAGCTGTGGGGGAGGGGGGTGAGAGGGAGGGAAAGCCAGGACTTGTGTGCCTCTGCCACAGCTCTGAACTTTCAGGATGGGCTCACCACCAGCACCCTGCCTTCTGCTCCTTTCTGCTTTGTCCCTAGCACCCTGTGGGTCACAGTGACCCCTTTCCTCCAGTTTCAACCCAACACTGGACAGTTCCTGTTCTCTCCTGCTCCCAGCCTCAGGGATCACTGCCCGCTGGCTCGGGGACCCTTCCAAGCGAAGGGTGTGGTGGAAGGGATTGGGGGGGGGCGGGGAGCTTTCCCAGCCAGCCAAAAGGGTCACACACATACCCAGCTGGAAAAGTCTGAGAGGGTGAAGGGACAGAGAGGCCTCAAATCAACCACACCCCTGACACCACAACAGGTGGCTCTAAAACCTTGGCTTCTGCCTGGGCAGGCCAAGCCCAGCTTCGGGAACCCTCAGCCCAGGTTCAAATCTGCCTTGCAACTCTGTGCTGAGTGATCCCTGGCAAGCGACTTGGCTCCTCCTCCTCGTGTGCACTGAGGTTGCCATGAGGATTAATGGGGTGGGGCGTGCCAAGCGCCCAGAGCCTCTGCCAAGGCTAGGGTTTAAAAAGCCACCGCTCGCCATGGGGGGGGGGCTAGAACAACCTCCAAGCAGACAGGGCTGTGAGAAGCCAGGGTTGTTTCCCGAATCCTGACGACGTCTTCCAGGGTCTCCCCATTCTCTCTCTCATTCCTGAAGTGCCCCCCCAACTCAGGCGTCTGAGTCTATTCCAGAGCAAAGCCCTCAAGCGTCTCTCTAGACTGTAGAGGGTAGAACTCTGTGCGATGAAGCAGAAGCCTCTGTGTGGACTCCGGCGTGGGACGCTGGCTTTCAAGAAAGGCAAACAAAGTGTTATCAGGCGATTGTTGCACTCAGTGGTATCTTACTCCAGGTCTCTCACATACAGCAGGGGTCTGGAAGACAGGAGAGCTGAAAGTAGGGCTATGTCACCTGCAGGGAGTGATTCGGCAAGGGACAGCCGGTAAGTTGTTAGGGCAGCAACATTGACAAGGAGAGGCTGGTCAAAGGGCCTGGTGGCTTCAGGAGGGAGCAATCCCTTGCCCTGCCAGGACTCTGCAGCCTCTAAGGCTGTGCACCCTGGAATGTCAGTGACATCACTGCTCAAACACACTCGAGAGCACACCAGGACAACCTCTTGGGTAAGGATCTCAGCCCAGCCAGAGGATGCTACAATTGATTAGCAATGTCTGCCAGGAGCAGCAAGGGGAGTACTTAATCGAATGGCAGGTCCTAGACAGTCCCGATCTATACTCTGAAAGAGTCAGAAAGCAGGTCAATGAAGTCACCAGCAAGTCTCGCAGAACCAGGCCAAGAACAGAGCAGACCCTGCTGATGTGCTCTGTGCCTGGGCTGAGAGCTGTAGACTTGAGAACACCGGAGCCAGGAATATATACTGCACGGAATGGGTGACCCAGCGGGAAATCATCAGAATTCAGGAGAGGAAATCAGCCAGGAAAGAAATCACATAGGGAGAGAAATACTCAGGTAATTATCAACTCTTGGATCCGACCTTATACTTGGAGCCTGGATTCGGGGCCATGGGAAGCTGGCTGTATAATTACCCCTCTGGGCCACGTGGCAAACAGCTCTAATTATCTCCTAGATGGGACCAAAGTGACCATTTTAATCTAGAGCCCAGAGCAACTAGTAAAATTAGGCAGCAATCGCCCGGCAAGCAAGCTCACAAGGCTGACAGCTGTGCGAGGACCGGCCGCAGCAGACGTCTGATAATTACCACCAGAGAAACGGGGCAGGCAGGGTAGTGACTTCCTCCATAGGCCACACTGAGCGCCAGATCCATGGGTCTCCACCGTCCTCACAAAGACGGCGGCCACGGTCAGCAGCGCCAGGTTCCAACATCCCTCATCCCCTACTCTTAATCCCATAAATAGATTAGAGAAACAGCTCCCTCCTATGGCCGTGACCCCAGAGCCACTGAGCTTGGCCCGGCATGAATCACCGGTGGCTCACCGTGACTGCACTCCCAAGTGACTGAACGATAAGGACGAGGCGCAGACACCAATAAATGAATCACGCCTTCCACAAGACCAAACCTTTGGCTTTTGCAGACACCAATTACAAAGTAGAAAGAAAAGAACAAAGAAATTACTCAGGGTGTTTGCGCAAAGTTGATTCATAGGTTCACAGAATTATTACCGGCTAAATTGTTTGTGGAAAGGCAATTAGAGCCATGACCAGACGAAGCTCACCAACCAAGGAGCTGGGGACTTGCAAATTGGGAGCGCATGTGCGCATTCCTGGGGGCTTCCAGGTTTGGGGCGCCCCCTCTCTTTCCACCATCTGACCTTGAGTTCTGTAGGTGAGCAGACAGCGGAGGAGCTCCGCTACAGAGCCTGAGCAAGTCCAGACATACTGGAGAAACTCAAGAGACTGCCTGCCCTCCTTTGGTTGGAAGGCTGAGCATGCAGCCACCAAACTCTAACATGCCATCTCAGCCACCACCCACAGGAGGAGGCTTAGATCAAAGGTTCGCTTCCTATTGCGGAGCCTGTCCTACATCAGAAAAGGGGTCTCCCGAGAGTCAGCCCATGGGCTGGGGTTGGAACTGCAGGAAAAAGCTTTCGCGGTTTGTGGACCTGCGGGCCCCGGATGGGGGGCCTGATCTGAGAGAATTAGTGTACCGCCCACCTGTCTCCTGCTCCCAGGCAGAGTCCCACCTGGCACTGACACTGGCACCCCATTGCCACTCCCCGAGCTCTCACTTCTTGCTGAGGAGCTTAACGGATGACTTCTCTAATGGCTCAGCACGGAACCAGGCAGCTCACCCAGCAGCAGGAGCTACGCAGGGCAAGACAAGAGGGCTGTACCAAAGACCTCCTGGCTGGAGAGCTCGGTCCTGTGGGACACTGCAAGTGGGTACAGGGGGCCTCTCCTGGAACCTAGTCTTGGGGGGGGGTAGCCAGGACCACTGGGACTGGAAGACCTTTTGGGAAGGACAGGTTGTTTAGCCCAAATTTTCTAAATGAATAAATAAATAGATAGATAGATAAATGGATGTGGCTTTCCACTACTCTTCTGCCTAGGACAGCCTGGAAACTGGCTTTAACTGCCCAAAGCTTGAGGCAATTCGCCCAAAGCAAAGGGTTTCATAGAATGCCCCCCACACACGTGGGGAATTTAAACTCACAATATTACGTGTTTACATATATCCATCACAATGCGTTTGGGACTGTGTTTACAGACAGGAAGGTAAAAACGTCACTGTGAGCGCCAGTCAGGTGGCTCAGCTGGTTAAGGTGCTGCTTGCTACCAAGCTTTAATGCCCTGAGTTCAATCCCTCGGGACCACAGGGCCTAAGGTGAGAACAGACTTCCCCATGCGTGTCCTTGGATTTCCACATGCGTGTATCTGTGCAGTGTTGAACCTAGACGCCCACACAAACCCGTGTCTGGATCTGTCGCTTCTACCGTTAACTCTCAAAGTCATGGATGAGCACCTTAGCTCCTGGATCCTTTAGGGACCAAGAGAACTCTAGCAGCTCCGGTAAATGAGAAACTATTTGGTAGCAGGCCAGGTGAGAGCGGCCACAGGGAGACCCTAGCATGTCCCTTGACAGAACACTGCCCCCACGCTCCTGTCAGCCATGGGAAAACGTGGCCAGCACAAACCCACAAGCTCTCCCTCCTGCTGGTTATCTGTCTGTGGTCCGGCTCTGTATTAGCATCGATCAAGAGTCCTACCTGCTCTGCTGGGGCTAAGTATGACCTACTGCCCACCATAAGTGTATATATTAAGAATGGGCAAGATGCGGAAGTTTCTCCAAACCCCAGACACGTGACTCTCCAGATCTGGGCTGCTCCTGTCCATCCCTGGGGGAATCCAGTGCTACTGCGGAGAGGAGGAAGGGAGTCAGATGCTGACAGTCCCTCCAGTGACAGAGGAACCGGAAGAGTCCTGGTTCCTGCCTCTGTGAGAAACAGAGACCTATGAGACGCAAAGGCTGATGGGACAGGACTATCAACTCAAGAGGCTAAGGCAGAAAGATTGTAAGTTCAAAGCAGGTCTAGAATACAAGGCTGCCTTGGGCAACTCAGTGAGATACTGTCTCAAAATCAATTTCTTTTTTTTTTTAAAGGGCTGGGGATGTAGCTCAGTGGTAGTGTTTGGGATCGCCACCCAACCCCTTGAGTAAGTCACAACGGCCCAAAACTTTCCTCAAACTCTCAGGGATCCAATGGCCTCTGCCTCCCGAGTGCTGGGATTAACGGTGTAAGCCCCGCCAGGTCTAGCTACACTATGCAGGAACCGACTCCACCCTCACGGCCCTAGCAGGTCAGCGGCTCTCCAGGTCCTCTCCCAGCATCTTCGTGCAGGAGGTGGTATTGTGTTTTTGTCGTTCTGAAGCCTTAGTAGGGTTGCAGCAATGGGGCTGGTTAAGCCCAGGTGGGGAGACATCTGGGCTGTGGTGGGGAGGCTCGCCTGCTGGTTTCCTGCACCTTGAATCGGCTTTGAAATCTCAGGAGTCGGTGGGTAGGAGGAAGGCACAGCTTCCTACCCCAAAGACTAGGAACTTCTGAGCGTTAGGGATAATCTGTGCCAGGGGAGCACAAAATGGGCGTCATGCCTCCCTCCTGCTTACAGAGGGCGTTTGCCTCAGAACTAAAGCTCTTCAATGCTCATACCTTGACCACATCCTGATCTGCCTGGAATATTCTAGAAGCCTGCTTATTCAAACAGGCAGGAATTAATGCTGCAGCTCCTAGAAACTTCAGGGGCCAACACAGGCACTCCTGGCCCCAGTAGGAATCAGTGTCTATTGGGGGTGATGGGTGTCATGAACACTCTGCTCATCCTCCTACCCTGCTCACTTCCCGGCCTCACCAATGCTCCTGAGGCACCCGTCAGGCTGGGGGAGCATTACAACCAGCAGACAAAGGCCACAGCCTCTCTGAGATTGGTGACTGGCAACACAGACACCAAATGACTACTACACAAACATCAAGTGACCATCACGAGGTCAGGTGTGAAGGTTCAAAGAGGGGGACCTGGAGCGCAGCGAGGGCCTTCCCAATTTCCTCAGCCTTGGGATCCGGCTCATGTCTTCCCGCCGGGATCGTCTATGGAGTATTCAGCAGCCATTGTGCCGTTCCCAACTGTCACAACACCGGAACGACACAGGGCCCAAGCGTGGGGCAAATGCTATTAAATGCCAGAAGGTGTTCTGTGCTCTGCGTTGTCCCCAATAATGTCTGGGTTTGGTCCCTCTGGGAACATCCGTCAGTCCTGTGTCAAACTCAGCGGTAACACACCGGTGCTGGTGTCCCAGCAAAGACTCTAGCTCCCCACACGGCCTGGCCAACGGGAACGGCCCTAGCAGCTTACAGTGGCAGCCGACTGACCAACGCACAACACAACAGTGCTTGCAATCTTATGGCTAACGAACCCCTACAACGGCAAATCTTGCAAAGAGCACCGAGTGTGGTGTGGGAGGCGGAACATGCGTAGTGAGCATCGGGGACCTGGTTTGGAGGCTCAGCTGAGCATCAGATCCCGGCTGTGTGACCTGGGACAAATGCCTAGCTTCTCCTCTCAGATCTCAGATCCCGTTTTTTCTACCTGCAGATTGGAAGTGACAATAGCTCTCTCACAGGGTTGTCTGTAAGACTGAGGAGGGAGAAACTTGTCACTAGTACCTGGCACGCAAAAATCTCTCCCAGATCCAACCAGCGGAAGGAAGTAAACATCTACCAGTCACCCTGGGAACAGAGGGAAGCCATTCTGCAGCTCCCAGAAAGCTGACGCCCCAAACTTTTGCAGGTCCCACCCCCCCCCCCACATCCCGGCCAAGGTGCTGAAGCCATGTTATGAGCCAAGCCGCCCTGGGAATTTTCCTCAGCCTGGTGACAGTGGCTTCTGCCAGTGACTGACAAGACCCTGGCAAGACCCCCACCCAAGGTGTCAGAGTTTGGCTTTGTAGCATCATCGGATGGAGAAATGAGACTGTCAGCGCTCTGGGTTGCCATGGCTTCCTGGAGGGGCGCAGGGAGAACTAGAACAGAGGCCCTATTCCTCACACGGCAGAGCAGGCCTTTGTAACTGAAGTCAAGTGTGGACCCTAACTTCCCAAACTGTGGGCCTCTTACCTGCCCCGAGACACCAGTCTTATGAACTAGACCCAGTTAGTATCTGGATATCACAGGGTAGCGCTGATTTCATGGCTCAAGTTTGTGCCTTCCCACTGCCTCTGCCCCAGCATCAGGGCCCCAAAGCTGCTGGGCTTAAGAGACCCCTGCTGGCAAGTCCTAAGACACTGTCTGGGCCTCCTGTGTCAGGGCAGGCAAGCTGGGGTTTCCGCCAGCTCTGCGGTGGGCCTGGCAAAGACAGGATGGTGACAGCAATATTCAATTACCCACATTCAAGGTCAGCATCCCAGGTGGGCCTGCGGATTCCAACATTCCCAGCTGGTCTGGGAATGGGGAAACCTGCCCTTGGCAGAAGCTTTCGAATCAGGCAGAGTGCCAGGTTGTGACCAGCCGAGGACAGGGCAAAACAGTCACAGCTAATTGGAGCCACCACCCCCCCCCCGCCTCAGAAGAGGCCACCATGCCAGACAATGACCTCCAGATCCTTGCCCCATTCCAGCACACAGGGTGGTGCGACATTGTGTTGGGGCACATGACAGAAGGCAAGGCAGCATGCAACAGCTGACCTTCTCTGTCCCTCTGATCCTTGGTCACTATGCAGGAGGGGTCACTCAATGGTAGACTATGTCTGTGGGTGAGTTTTGTAGGTTTTCTTGGTTAGAGAAGAAAAAAAAAATAAAATAAAAGCTGCCGACATTTAAAACCCAGGAGCAGCAGAGGCTGTGGTTTGGTGATAACGTCTTTGTCTAACAAGGTCGCTGGTTCCACTCTCAGCCCAGAAAAGAATCAACCCCTCAATTGATCTAGGAGTGTGACCCCTCCATTTCGCCGCCCAGGCCCTTTGTAAACAAAAGGTCTGGTCCGCATGGACATGTGCATGGGCTTGGAGCAAGGGGAAGCCTTCCTGTTAGTTAATTATGTATTTATTTCGTAGTGCTGGAGATGGAACCCAGAGCCCAGTGCTCACACAGCAGACCAGTGCTCTTACCACTGGGCTACACTTCCAACCCACGGTGGCCCTAGGGAGTGCACCACAGGGTGACTGGGATTGCCCTAACCCTGGTATACTGGCCTCTGATAGCACTATCCAGGGATGGGGGGGGCGGCATGGTAGCTTCTTCAGGGTTCCCAGGGACACAGAGAGCAGACATGCAGATACACATCTCTATAGGCGCGTGGGCCGTGTCTGTGTTATGCTATGACTTTCAGAAAGCAAACTTTGACCCCCTGTTCTCAGTTTGGGCATTTTCAAAGAAGCTGATGTTGTGGGGGGGGTGGAGAATGGAGGGACTCAGCCTCCCAGGCCTGCCTGTGGATGGTGGCACCCCAAGAGAAAAGGCCACATCACACGGCAGTCTGCTCTGACATTATTTCCTTACTTTTAAATAATCTGTTGCCTGGGCCACCTAGTCAGGACTCTGGGTTGGCCAGCCTCAACCCCTCCCTCCCGCGAAGCCCCTGGCTGCTGTCAACCTCTCTTTCTGGGTTTAATCCCTCCCCACCCGTGACACCACCTTGCTCTCCTCTTTACAAGGACAGCCAAAAAAAAAAAAAAAGTGCAACTTCCTTGCTCTCCCCCTAACTGAGAGGGAAGGGCAGCAAGGGGCAGTGCTGCTGAGTGTGAGCCGTGCCCACATAGGAGTTCATCCCCAGCAGTGAACGAACGGTTATTTTGCACCTCGACAAGACACTAGTCTGGCCCTTCTGCCCCAGACCACAGCCACAACAGCTGCTCCCTTGCTGCCTAATGACCTAAAACCCAGACAGCAGGAGATCTGTGGTTTAGAAGTCCCAGCGCAGAAGCCCACGAGAGAAGCAGTTGCTGTCCCATGTGCACCGTTCACCCTGGACCCAGAAACACCTCCTGCCCTGGAGCCAGACCCTCTGGCAAACACAGGCTTAAACCATCTCCTTCCCCTGTGGTATATACACAATGGAGCAACCAATAAAGTGGATGAGTGGAGGGGCAGGTGTCAACTCCAAGGACAAATGGCTGATTTCCGGAAGGTCCCTCTCCAGCACCCAAGTGTCTCTGCCCAAGCCAGAAGTGGTTCCTAGCAGGACATTTTTTTTGCAGATAGCTAGAGACCGACCATGTGTCACAACCAGGAGAGAAAGAGGTACCAGCATCTGGTGGGTAGAGGCTACCTGCACGGGTCAGTCACCTCCCTCCCAGGAGAGTTATCTGGTCCAGTCTAAAGGCTGAGTCACCCCGGGTTCAAACAGTGTTAGATACGAATGGTGTGCACCAGACAAGCCAACAGAGGGATAGCTGGATGTTCTGAGTGGCTAAGGGTTCAGGATGGTGTGTGGGTAGGGGATGGAGGCGGGCACACATTTATGTGAGAGAATTTAGGTATTCTCTGCAGAGGCCAGAGAATAATGCTCAGTGTTGGTAGACATTTGTGTATTCATTTAGAATGTGAGCGTGCCCATGCATATGTGTGTACAGGCTCATGTGGGTGGGTGTGTAAGTGCACATATAACTTTGGGGTCCTGGGCTTGAACTCAGATCATCCGTCTTGGCAGCAACTGCCCTTACCTGCTGAGCCATATCGCAGACCCCTACCTTATGTTTGGAGACAGGGGTGACTCACTGGCCTGGACTACTGTGCTAGACTGGCTGGTCGGCAAACACTCAGGCGTCTGCGTCCCCAGCGCTGGGGTTATAAGTGAATGTCACCAACCTTAGGTGTGCCCTGGAAACCACTTTAACCACTGTGCTCTCTTTCCAGCCCTGAAATGGTTTGAATTAGGGCTGGAGAAGGACAGGATCAGTGGCTTAAGGACCCTGGTACTTAAGACAGTGGTATGAACAACTGAGCTGCTCCTCCGTACCCGACCTACCACCAAGGTGGACCCAGGGCCCTGCTAAAATGAAAGCCAACCAGCCAGGACTGGGGCACCCCAGCATCCAGTCAGTCCAGAAAGTACTCCTGGAGTAGACTGATCTGCTCTGCAAATCACAGGTAAGGCAGGAGTTCAAAGTCAGTGATTCCACCCTAAGACACGGCAGCTTTGGAAAGAGGCGGAAAGTATGGAGAAAAATGGGTACAAGGGGCAGGGAGTGGGTTTCTCAAAGCTGTGGGCTCAAGTTGGTTCCCAAAGAACTGTTTCGGGGGGGGTCCGTTCTGCCACCAAATTCAAGGAGCAGCACACTGGGCTCGAGAGAAATGACTCCCTGACCAAGGACTGGGATGGATCAGGGCCCTTATGCCAGGCGTCCTACCTCGGTTTCCCTGGTCTAACACAAGAGGCCTGAAGAGCACACAAGAGGATGGACCCCCCCCCCCCGCACTGAAGCCTCTGCTGGAGAACAGGGAACAAAGGCTGTAGCTTAGGCTTCGGAGATAGGGTGCACTCTTCCAATGAGGAAACTGAGACCCAGGATGGCTTAAAAGTCTCTTCTGGACCGGTGTCCTTGCCAGAAGGAACCTCCATTCTGCTAGGGAAAACAGCCTTCCCGTTCCTGTCTGGGCGAGAGCTTCCAGGAAACACCAGGCCTTAGGGCTTCCTCAAACCAGACTTACATTATTAAAGCGAGCCCCTCCCTGTTCTACTCTCTCTTTTAGTAAGAAGTAGACGGTGCAGACACAATGTGGGGACAATCCTGAACCAAGCCGGGTTGGTGGTGGGGGATTTCCAGACATTAACCCTATAGGTGGGGAAGAACATGGGGTATCACCAAGAGTTTCAAGCCATCTTGGTCTCAACCAAGACATTATTTGGGACAATTATGAGTTCATTCTCGCCTTTTCAGCATGTGGGTTCCAGGGACTGGACACGGGCTGTTAAGCTAGACAGCATTCTGCTCACACTACGGTTGATTCAATGAAGGGATGAGATTAAGAATGATGTGTTTTGATGGTTTTTCAAAGTCTAGGAACACAGAAAAGACCACAGTGTCCCACTGTGCCTAGACTTCAGAATGTGGTGTCTCATGAAGTGGGTCCCTCACTTCTGTGGGAGAAGAGAAAGAAGGCAAATCCGCGGAGCTGTGGTCGGGCTCTCCCCAGACATGCGTGGACTTATTTTTAATAATATCCCGGTGAATTCCACGAACCTTCCGAGATCCCATGGGCTCCTGGGAAGCAATAGGGTTTGACGCCAAGAGAAGACCGGAAACACTGGCTCTTGGCAGGTTCTCTTGACACCTCCCGGCTTGGGGCAGCACAAGGCTGCTGGGGAGAAGTGGGGTACAGAGAGACCAGAGCTTTCGGATTCCAGACTGGGAGACGGTGAGTCAGGGGTGGTATGAGGACCCAAGCCTGCTTCCCCTGCCCAGGTGGGGCTGGTCGTAGGCTATTTTTACCCCTGTGCTTTACTGTACATTCTGGGGGTTGGGGTGGGGGTGCACAAACTGTAGCAGCTGCCTGCGAAACCAGCTCATGAGTCACCTAGCGACTGCCCCGTTCTCTAGCAGTTGCCCCTGGGCTCCGCTAGAGGAAGGATGTCTGCGTTAGGGAAAGGATGGGTGCCCTTTTGCCTGAAATGCTTTGGGGTAAGACAGGGAAACCAAACAGAGACAAGAGGTGCCCCCCCTCAAAAAAAAGCGAGTTAGGGGAGGGGTGCTGATTAGAAGGCAGACGGCAGCGGGTGAAGTCTCAAATTCTTTAACCAACTCAACAGCCACCTGGGTGGGTCACAGAAGGAAGTAGAAGCTTCCTAATCTCAACTTCTGGTGGTTCAAGATGTTGACAAGGGCCAGAGGTTCAAGCAAGGCACTCACCACCCTGGGTCTACCACCTCGAAGAAGATCCCAACACAAACAGCCCCAAAACTTTGACTCATTTGTAACCACCATCCCAGCCAGAGTAAGCCAAGCAGTCCAGACAGAGGCTATTTATAGGAGTCCGGGACAGACATTCACAATGACACACACTGGGGATCCGCGGTGGGCTAGACGCACCAGCTCCAAGTCTTGGATTCAGACACCTGGACACAAACGGTCCGCAGATCTGTCTGGATTCGGGCCATACTGACCCCTGCCATACGCGCACACCAAACCAGACACCCAGTGATGCCGGGGCACTCAGACTCACACACCGGCACAGATCGCGACTCAAATCCACAGACATCCAGAGACGCGCCGAGACTCAGACAGACAGATCAGCGCACTCCACAGACGCACGGAAACCCGGGACACATCACCACGGCCATTCCAGACACACGCCAGGAACCCCAGACACCTCCCGGGCCAGACAGTGTTTCCCCCGCGCGCTCCCCCTACCCAAAGTTGATAAAGAGCCTAATTGCTCCATCGCCTCGGCCCCTGGGGAAAACGGGATGGAAACTTCCCCGGCACCGCCTGCCTGGCCCTCCCGCGCGGCGCGACGTCCCCGCCGAGCCCCGGGTCCGAGTCGGGCCGGGCGGGGCGCGCGCGGCGGGGACCGTGCCAGGCTCTCAGCGCCGCGGGACAAAGCCAGGCCGGCCGCCAGCTGCCGCGAGCCTCCGGGAGGGCGCGCCCCGGGCGCGGCGGGCGCAGACGGGGTGCCTGGGTGAGGCAGGCGCGCGGCTCCCGAGACCCCACGCGATCGCGACGTCCCGGGCCGGGGAATCCCACGAGGCTGTCCCGGGGGGAAAGGGCTCACTCACTGATCTCCATGCTGGGGAACAAAGAGCGCTGGCAGTTGCACGCGCAGGAGACATTGGGCTGCCCGGCGGCGACGGCGGCGGTGCCGTTGACCCCCATCAAGCGGTCACGGGCGGCGCGGGGCGCGAGGCGCGGGGCGCGGGGGCGGCTCCGGCCGGCGCGCGGGGCTCGGGCCCCGCATACAGCGCGCGGCGCGGCGCGAGCTCGGGGCGCCGCCGAGGTCCCCGGGGCGAGCTGGGTCCCCCGGCCGCCGAGCGGGAATCCCGGGGCGGCGGGCCGTGGCCGCGGGCGGCGTGCGGGGCACGGGCGGGCGGCCGGGGCGCGGGGCCGCCGGGCTCAGCCTGCGCGCCGGCCGATCCGCAGCCGAGCGCCGCCGCCCGCTCCTCATTCAAGTCCAAGGAGATCGGGTTGCGCCGCGCGCCCGCGGTCGGAGGCAGGCAGACGGTCTGACGTCAGCGCTAGACGGGGCTGCCGGTTCCCACCGCGCGGGGGCCGCGGAGGGGGCGCGCGCTGCGCCAATCCCCGCCGACGGCCCCCGCACCCTCCTCGGCCCGGGGGGCGGGCCCGCCGCGCACGGGGCGGGCTCTTAAAGGGCCCGAGCCCCGTGCCCGCGTAGACCTGGCGCCCGCGCTGCACAGACCCGGCGCCCTCGGGAGTCCCCCCCCCCCCGGTCAGGTCCCCGGGGGTTCCCAGGCCTGCGGCGGCCGCAACCCAGAACAAGACTCAAGAAGTTAAAGTATTCTTCACCCACCCAACTCCTGTCCCTGGAGTCCTCCACCAAGGCTTTTGGGAGGCTCCCGAGAACTGCGAGGTTTCTGGGGCGCCTTGGGGGGTTGAATGCATGGAAATAAGAGCCTAACGAGTCCCGAGATAAAGACCAGGATATTCTGCAGCCACACGAGGCTGCAGACCCCTCCCGCCTCCCCTCTACCCCCCTTCCCCGCGGCCCAGCACTTTAACTGGGTTTTGGGTAGACTGGTGCTCCTGTAGACATGCCCGGATTGCACCCTCAGGCCCTGCTCTCGTAAATTAGAGCCCGGGACAAGGAGGTGGGGGGGGAAATCACTGTCATGGGACACCCAAGAGTTACACATCCTCTGTCTGCCATCTCAAGCCTCCCCCCACTGGCTGGGTGGGCTCAGAGTGTAAAAGGGGTCACAGGAGTGTGCTTTTTGTTCATTAAGTCTTAATTAATTACTCGAGAGCTACAGGAACCCATGCTCTGCCTACAAAGATATTAAACTATTACGTAAGAGGCCTCCCATCCCTAGGGCAACCCCAGCGTCAAAAGTGAAGGGTGCCTCTTTGACCCCTTCCTAACGTACACTAGCTCTATGGTGCACCGACTGTGTGCCAGAGAGTCATGTCACACTGTGGCTACTTGGGGAGGCAAAATATTATTTGATTTGTATCCATTTACAGCCGGGGAAAGTGGTCAGCGAAGCTCAGGTTGAGGAGGGCGCAGGAAGTTGGAACCTGACTTCTGCCCAAGCTGGGGGTGAAGGGTACCTGTCCCGGTACCCCTATCCCGGTACCCCTCTGCAGGCCATGGTCCTTTGTCTTGGGGGGGGAAGCTTTCACAAGTTCTTGCTATTTTATTTTTAATAGACTGGACGGAGGAGGAGAAGGTGGAGCTGAGAGAACAGTCTAGAGTTGCAGAGCAGCCCAGGAAGTGGGTTCCCCTCCCTACCTTGAGGGAGTTTCCTGGAGGATTCACCCTGGAGCCCTGTCCTGCCTGAGGGAGATTCCAAGATGCCCCAGCCCATTTGTTTGAAAGAGCAGCTCAATCTTGGTATTTATATATGTATGAATTTTTGTACGTATATATGTCTGTGCACTGCGACCCGCGGTAGACTGATTGATCCCCTGGAACTGGAGTTACAGATGGTTGTGAGCCACCATGTGAGTGCTGGGAACCAAACCCAGGTCCTCTGGGATGATTGCTCTAGCTATAAGCAACTCAGTCTTTAAAGGTACAGTCAATTCTGGGCAAGGGCCAAGGCCTCACCACTGCCCCAGCCCCAGTAATTTCCCCAGCAGGTCACTGGCATGGGAAAGTCTGGCTGAAATCTGACCTCTGTACATTGAAGGGAAAGTTCTCCTGAATCTTGTCTGGGAGGGCACTGAGAAGGTGGACTGGGTGGTGAGGCCACCCCAGGCCTGCTCACTTCAGCTGTCAGAACTGAGAAAGTCCCAGTTGCACCAAGAACAAATTGAAAGTAACTCCCAAGACAATTTTTTTTCCCCACAAAAAAAGTTGGGCCATGACCCAGACTGGGACAGGGTGTTCACTTGTTTCTTATTCTAACACAGGTAGGGTCCAACCTCGTAGTCTTTCGAGACTGGCTAGTTTTAAAAGAATCTTGGCAAAGGAAAAGAAGAGGGATCGGCCATTTGGGAGGGGGGGCAGTGTTTTTCAAACATCAAAGGTGGGATAGTTACATAAAATTTTAATAAATTGGAAGGATTTAAAGATTTGAATTTCTTTGCATAAAAGTTTCTGCAAGTTGTGTGTGTGTCTGGGGTGTGTGTGTGTTATGGAATGTCAGCCATTGGCAAGCTACCTTTTATAGGAACAAAAGGTGTTCTTTGTAAGGTCAATCAGACTGCTAACTACACCCTCCTTCAGGTAATTCAATCAACAACAAACTCCACCGGAGTTTGGGACCTTGGCCAAGGATTTCAGCAGGTAGCTCCTGTCCTGCCGACGTCTTCTTGCAGGGGATCGGCTTGTCCGTCCATGGGAAATGTCTTGACCATTCGTTGTATCAGAAATAAGGCCTTTTTAAATTTAATTTTTACTTACGTGTGTGTGTGTGTGTGTGTGTGTGTGTGTGTGTGTGTGTAACACACATGTGGAGGTCAGAGAATAACTTCCATGTGGGTCCCGGGAATTGAACCCAGGTCCTCAGACTTGGCAGCCAGTTCCTTTGCCCACTGAGTCATCTCACTGGTCTCTTATGTGTACATGCCAAGTGTATGTGGGTACCTGGGGCGTCCGGGAGAACGCATTGGATCTTCTGCAGCTGGAGTTGCAGGTTGCTGTAAACTGTTTGGTGGGTGCTGGAAACGGAGCTCAGATCTTCTGGAGGAGCAGTGCGTGCATGCTGTAAACCACTGAGCCAGCTCTCCAGTCACACATGGAGGCTGAATGACAGCGGGTAAAAGCAACCAATTAGTTCAGTGAAGCAAAAAAGCAACCTGACTTTCCACTGTTCTCGCCTCTCCTCGTTCCCTCTGTGGTGACGGCTATGGCCACCATTTACAGGGCGCTGCAGTGTGACCCTGTTGTGTTGACCCATCACTTGAGGCTGTTTGACTTCGTGGTGTCTGGCCCTACCCAGAAGGTAGGCTGAGTGTCCAGCACGATTGTTGGAACAGACGCTCGAAGATTGAGTGACCTCAGTTGAGTCCCTTCAACTCTCCGGCTGTGGTTTCCGCCTCTGCAAAATGGGGCAGCTGATGGCACCAGAATGTGGCCAGATCATAATGGGGCAGGAAGGAGTTCAGAGTCTAGAGAGGGTGTGAGTGGGGGTTGGGGTGGGAGTGGGCGTGACAGTTATTGCTCCTAGAATCCTCTGGGCACCCCTCAGGCAGAGAGGAGACTGCTACCATTCACAGGCCAACAGACAGGCTTGCTTTGACAGGCCCCTGGCTAAGGCAGACAAACGTCTCTAAAAGGAACACTGACTGCACCACCAGTGTTTGTGGTAGCCTTTGGGTGTGAGGGCTGCTGGAGAAAATCTAGGACAGGCGATTAAGTCTGTGTTTCAGGTAAAGCAAGTGGTACGAATATAATCCCGCAAAGTATTTGGGACATCCCTACACTAAAGCGTCTGTCTCAGCCGAAGGTCACAGTCACCTGGATGTCTGTGGTTTCTCTTGGCTGACCTGGGTGTCCCTAAATGTGCCGAGAATTTGTCTGTGAGAGGCAGGGCTAGCTGTCAAGGTGGGCCATTCTGCCCAGAGGGAATGGGGCAGGGTCGAGGTGGTGCTGAGTGGAGATGGGGGCATTCTTTCTGCCAAGAGTGCTGTGTTCCTCACTACCACGCTGAGGGAGCCCCCCGCCCCCAAGTCAGCTCTGGCTCCTTTCCCTTTGTCGGGTACCTGGGGTTGATTCTAGAGCTTTCCCATGCTAGGCAGGTGTGATACCTGAGCCACATCCATACCTATCTTTTTGTTTGTTTGATGATTGATTGATTGATCGAGACATGGTCTAAGTTGTCCTGGCGGGCACTGAATTTGCAGTCCTACTGCCTCAGACTCCTGAGTAGCTGTGCCATCATGCCTGACTTGTTCTTCAGGCAAGTAACTGGCCACCTGCTCTGTGCCGGGCTCTGTGTGGCCCACTGGCTTAGAGATGAAAAGGCAGACAAGCTGAAACCTCAGACACAGGAGATAAGCTGGAGCCAAAGCCCAGAGAAGAGGCTCATGTGTGGAAGGGTGGGAACTGGTCTGTCCTGGGACTTGGCCCTTCTGAGCTGCATATTCTTGGAGGTGACAGACCAGACTGTACATGTGTGAACACGAATATGGTGGTAACTCAGAGAGACGCGCTGAAAGATCAGACAGCAGAAAGATGGTGGCCAGGAAGTTGGGGCAGCCTTTCTGGGAAGGTGGGAGCTGGTATGAGTGCCAAGTTGGGGGCGGGGCAGGAAGTGCTGTGGGTCCTATAGGAGCTAAGGGCCCTCTTGGTCTCAGAAAGTCTGGAGTTTGGGATCTATTTCCCAACCCAGCTTCGGATTCACGGGATTGTGAAATGGGTCTGTGTCCCCGGGCAACTGCTGGGACAAGCCATTCAGGGACTCCAGAGGCCCTGTGCCCTACCCCTGGCCTGGATCTGCTCCAGAAGAGCATTCAGAGAGAAAAGGGCTTGTCCTGGCTGCAAGGGGGCTTTGCTTTGCTTTCAGCCACAGCGTGAAGCTAGTCGGGGTGCAGGCTCCATGTCCAGGCTCCACATACACACACTCTTCTTGGACCCCAGGCTCACCCCAAAGGCCTCGGACTCAGTTCCCTGCTCTGCTGTTCGGTGTCGTCTCAAACCGTGCGAGCATTCATAATTTTTGAGCGAGAGCCCACAGCTCCTGTGGCCCAGCCTTGTGCAGGTGCCAGGTCCACGCTGTCTGCCAGATATGGATGAGCAGGAGACGGCATGGCTTTTGGCTGGGTTTGGTGTAGGCTGGCAACGTCTTCCTGGTGCCCCCTGGCTGCCTATGGTCCCACACTGTGGAAAGTCGTGGCTCCATCAACAAAGGGCCTGCTGGAGGAGACTCCCTGGGGCTAGCCCTGCCCTCTTACCTCAGGCCACCACTCCTTTCCTGGATACCTAGCTGCCTAGGGAGAAGCAGTCCCAGACTGCCCTAGGTGGTTTGGTGACACACCTACCCATCTCTTCTCTTTCTAGCTGAGGCATTTCCCGCAGGTCATTCCCAGCCTGTGTCTAGCCCTGCTTAGCCCCTCTGGGCTTTCTCCAGTCTTGTTTATTCAGGCCTTGAGCTGGGCCTGCCTGTCTCTCACATTCTTCCTTGTACTTCCAAAAATATCCCTCAGGGTACGACAGTGAGTCAGTCCTTAGGACACCGTGTCCCCCAAAACCTCAGGTCCAAGCAATTATTGTTCCCATTTAACAGGAGCAATACTGAGGTTTGGGGCATGAGTGAGTTTGGGAAGAGGTGTGAAGGCAGGTGCAGGTACTTGGGTCTGAAGCCACAGGCGGGGAGGGGTGTACCAGGACTGAGCAGTGATGGCTTCCTGCTTCCTCTCTCCTGACTCGGTTGCTGGACATCTCTGGCCACCCCAGACCCTGAGCCCCAAGATCTATATCCACCTTTCTACCTGGCTCTCTCTCTCTCATACCAGCTTTATCTAAGGGGCTGAATGGTTGTGTCTACAGAAACGTAATTCACCAGAGCAGCTGGTGAGGTGAGAGATAGACGCTTCTGGATCCCCTGTGGGTGACTTAGCCCAATGACCTCACCTAGCCGAACCTGGGTGGTGGTGACAGAATTTCACAATGAGGGTAAAGAATAGTAGCCTGCGCATGCTTGTGAAGTCATGGCTGCTGTCACTTGCCTGGCCACTCCAGGAAGACAAGCCTGTGTGGCTTGTTCCCTGCTGGTCCCCATGGCCTTGACTCTTGCAGAGTGGTGCGGGAGAATTGTCTGTATTCTGTCAATCATGTTTTAAATAAATGTTGATTGGCCAGGCAGGGAGTATGGGCGGGGAAACCAGACAGGAAGTAGAGGGGAGAACAGGAGAATTTGGGAAGTAGGAAGCAGGAAACTCCCTTGGCATTCCTCCGTAGACTACCAAGGAGGCAACATGTAAGCTGTCCGGCTGAGAAAAGGTACCAGCCATGTGGCTAACATAGATGAGAACAATGGGTTAATATAAGTTATAAGAGCTAGTAAGAAGCGGGGGTGTGGTGGCGCATGCCTTTAATCCCAGCACTTGGGAGGCAGAGGCAGGCGGATCTTTGTGAGTTCGAGACCAGCCTGGTCTACAAGAGCTAGTTCCAGGACAGGCTCCAAAGCTACAGAGAAACCCTGTCTCAAAAAGAAACAAAACAAACAAACAAACAAAGAGTTAGTAGAAACCTGAGCTAATGGGCCAATCAGTTTATAATCTTATGGAGACGTCTGTGTGATTTTCTTTGAGGCTTGCCGGCTGCAAGGTACCGGGCAGGACAGAAATCCCAACGAGCAAGCCTCTCATGTTACAGTGGAGCAATAGGATTATGTGGTTCTCATAAGCGTGCTGACCATACAGGGAGGCGGGGGCAACTTCATTCCTTGCTAGCCATTCTGCTCGCATGTCCTTCATTTCCCATTACCGCTCACCGAATACCCAGAAGCCTGTGCTGCACCTACCAAGAACAAGTGCTTGCCAGAGTTCTGATCCGTGGAGTGTCTGTGTGCATGTGTATCCATGTGTGGTGAGCTTGTGAGTGCAGGCCGCTCTCGTGTAGGTGTGTATCTGCAAACTCGTGCTGTGTGTTCCCTGTGTGTCCATGTGCAGCCAGTTTTCTTGGTTGTGTCACCGTGATTGAAGTCTCGACAGTGAGCTGAAGAGGCTCGGTTCACTAGCCATAATGCTCCTGTCTCTCACATGTCTCCCCTCCAGGGGAGAACTGATTCGAGGAGAAGGTAGGACTTGGAACCTCATCAGGAGGACAGGAAGTAGAAGGAGGGATAATCAGAAGGAAACCTCCAAGCAAGTCCTGTCTTTTGCCCTGTTTTGCCCTGAGTCAACTGAGGTTCTGGAGGCGGGGGTGCCAGTGTAGCTAAGGTCAAGCAAGGTGTTTCTGAAAACCAGAGATGAGCCCAGACTCCCTCCTGGCTCTAGACCCAGACCCTCAGGCTCCATAGTGGCCTCAGTAGCCTGATGTCTGGACTTCTAGTGCTGGGTGAGCCTGAAGCCAGCTGGAGGAATCCAGATATTCATCCTGCTTCTAAATCACACCCCAAAAGAACTGTCTTGAAGCTGATTTGGTGGCCCAGAGACACCTGCCATAATATCTGTCTCCATTGTCAAAAACAAAACAAAAACCAAAAACTATAAAATGGTGGTTCTTATCTGTATGATTGGCTTTGTTCTCCCTCCCTTCCTCCCTCCCTTTCTCCCTCCTTTTCTCCCTCCCTTTTCCCTCCCTTCCTCCCTCCCTTTCTCCCTTTTCCCTCCCTCCCTCTTTCCTTTTCTTCTTTCCTCCCTCTGCCCCTTGTTTTGTTTGAGACATCTCCAGGCTGGTCTCAAAGTCTTGATCCTCCTGCTTCAGTCTCACACAAGCTTGGACTATGGCCATGCAGGGTGTAAGGTCATGACTGGAACTTGGCACCCTGTGGATGGATGTTAAGAGGAAGGTGGTGGAAAGGGCTTGAGTGTGCCCAGAGGCAGTCAGCCGCAAAGCGTGAGGTGGGGCTGTACTTTATACCAGGCTCTGAACCAGGCTTAGGGAGTGGAGACTGCACAGTGATTGTGGCAAGCCAGGCTCCCTGGCAGAGTTCACCCTCTGAGGGGCTCTCTCACTCATGGCCTTGTTTTCTGTGAGATTACATAAGTATTTGTTAGTACTGCTAGCATTGTGTCCTTATTTGGGGACGTTGGGCCTCAGTTTCCTCTCTGAAATGAACTCTGAAATGTACTTAACTTGGCAGGGCCATTGTTAGGATCCAGTGGGGAAAGGACCTAGGACATAGAACAGCCTGACTGGGTGAAACTCTGGAGAAAAATCTCTCCGAGACTCACAAGCCCACACAAGCCCCACTGAGCCCTGTTCCCTCTGGCCCCTTTAGAGAGTCTTTTCTGCATTTGCTAGGTGCTTCCCAGCTGGCTGTCCCTGCCTGTCCTTAGTTTCTGGTCCCAGGAATAGCTGCTTAAATGTTCCCAGGGCCTCCAGAATGCCAGAGGAATCTGGCACCATAGCACCCCGACAGCCCCTTCCTCCCTCGTGTGTGGTGCCAGGTCAACATGCCAGGCACTGCAGCTGCAGCTCAGAACCAGGCTGGAGGGACCTGTGGGTCCTCGTATCTGCCGCAGGAGTCTCCCGCCAAGGAACACTGCCTTCAGTCATTGCAGGGTTTGGGAAAGAGTGTCCAGACTCCAGCCTCACAAAGAAACCGGTGCTGCCTTATAAAACAGAGGCCGGCAGCTTCTGCTCTGTCACTTGCTGCCCACATGGCTCCTCACAGTGCCCAGCACAAGGTAGCACTCAGTAAACAACAGGTCAGGGGAAGAATGGAAGGAAGCGCCATGCGGCCCGGCCCGCCCGAACATGCCAGCAATCCATGTTTTTCTGAAGTGAAGGCAGGAGGATTGTAACAAGTCTGAGGTAAGCCTGGGCTGCAGAGAGTTCTAGGCCAACCTGGGCTATCCTGTGAGTCCTTGTTTCAAATCACCGCTGCCTCTAGAGAAAGGCCCTGGCTGCAGCTTCATTTCCACCTCAAAAGACAAGAATGTTGATTCTATTCATTTGTAAAAGTAAAAAAATGGGGTGGGGTAGGCAATAGTTGAGTCAAAGATAAAACTATTGGCTGGTGTGGTGGTACACACTCGTGGTCCCAAACTTGGAGAGGTGGGGCTGGAGGGGCAGGAGTTCAAGGCCAGCCTCCAGGCCAGCCTGGGTAACACAAGACCCTGCCACAAGCTAAATCAGACAAAATTTTTAAAAAGTAACATGACTGATCAGAATTAAATCTCTCTCAAATGTTGTGTCTGTTCTATTTTTTACTACAACCAATTTAAAAAGTGGTAAAGGAGCCAGGCAGTGGCGGCACGTGCCTTTAATCCTAGCACTTGGGAGGCAGAGGCAGGAGGATCTTCGTAAGTCTGAGGCCAAACTGATACACAAACCAAGTTCCAGGACAGCTGGAGTTGAAACAGAGACACCCTGTCTCGAAAAACCAAAAAAAAAAAAAAAAAAAAGAATAGAAATAGGGAGCCAGGCAGTGGCGGCACGTGCCTTTAATCCTAGCACTTGGGAGGCAGAGGCAGGAGGATCTTCGTAAGTCTGAGGCCAAACTGATACACAAACCAAGTTCCAGGACAGCTGGAGTTGAAACAGAGACACCCTGTCTCGAAAAACCAAACCAAAATAAAACAAAACGAACAAACAACAACAACAAAAAAAAAGGTGGTAGAGGGTAGACCAGGTGTGTTGGTCCTTGGCTCTAGTATTTCAAAGGCAGAGGCAGGAGGATCCCTGTGAGTTAGGCCCAACCTGGTCTACAAAACAAGTTCCAGGCCAGCCAGGGATACACAGTAAGGTCCTGTCAAATACATGTAAATAAGTGAGAAAAAGTGTTGCCTAGCATGTGCAAAGCCCTGGGTTCCAGTCTACACAGCAAGTTCCAGGCCAGCCAGGGCTGTATAGTAAGATAGCATCTTTATAAAAATAAATAAATAGATGCGTAGAGTGCTTGCATGCTGGTGTAGGAGGGTTCTGTATTTGGGTTACCCTCATTGGTTGCATAAAGGACTGCCTGGCCTATAGGAGAGGACACAGCGTTTAGGTGGGCGGAGTAGACAGAACAGAGTTCGGGGGAAGAAAGGAAGTGTGCCAGACGCCATGATGCCCCCGCCGGAGATGGAGGCAGGTTAGACTTTTCTGGTAAGTCACCACCTCGTGATGACACACAGATTGTTAGGAATGGGTTAGTTTATGATGTGAGGGCTAGCCAAGAAGAGGCTAGTGATAATGGGCCAGGCAGAGTTTAAATGAATACAGTTCTCATGTGGTTATTTTGGGTACAAGCAGCCAGTGGCTGAGCGGGCCGGCAGCTGGGGGCTGGGAGCCGGGTGCCAGGAACACAACCCGCACCTCTCCCCTTCTTTTACAACACATGCACAGAACCCTGGGTTCAATCCCCAGTAACGCATAAAAGTGGCGTGGTGATGTATGCCTGTAATTCTGAGTTGTCGAGGGTGGGGGACCAGGACACGGCAAACAAAAACTTAAAGGCTAACTGAACTGTGCCAAAGCATGGCCTCTTCTCCCTGAGGCTGCAAGGCTGGGGTGCCAGACACCGATGACATCACATGCTCCTCATGATGACATGGGAAAGACCAATTCCAAGTTCGGCTTCCAAGAGAAGCCAATTTAATTGGACGCAATTGCTGGCCATCTGGACCAGTGGAAGAAGAGTGGCAGGGGTGAGTTCTAAATGCCCGTGATGGCAAGGGCAGCCCGATGCAGCTGTGGGCTTTGCTCCCTTCCTGAGTGTGGGTGCCATCCCCCTGCATGGCTTAGGATCCAAGCCAGGTGACTCAGCTTGGATGAGCCTGTTTCTATCAGCAAGGTTTTCTGAGGACTCAGGAGTGGCTTTTGGTCTTCACCGAGCACCTTCTTGGGTGTTGTTCCAGCCAGCCTTGAACTTGTGATCCTCCAGCCTCAGCCTCATGCGTGCCAGGATGGAAAGCTTGTGCCTTTGATTGTAACCATGGTGTTGCTCTACATGTTTTAGGGCCTACAAAGGAAAGTTCTAAGAAGTCAACCTGAGCGGCTGAGACACGGAAAAGCAGTCACTTGGAACTGCCGGGTTTTGCTGGGTGGATGCTCAGGGAAGTGTGAACAGACTGGCTGTCACTGGGCCACTCCTCCCATAATCAGGCCTTCTACAGTGCCAGGCCTGTGCTCGGCTATAGTGGACACATGACTGGCACCCAGCCTGCCCCTCCCCACCAGGGGATTGGCAATGTCAATTGGCAGTCACCAGCTGGTGACCGGGGACAGCCTGCACAAGTGCTTTGCGTTTGGGTCTGAATGATTTTACAAAATCTTTTTCCAGGCTTGACATGGTGGCATGGGCCTTTGATCCCAGGATTTGGGAGGCAGAGGCAGGTGGAGCTCTGTGAGTCTACATAATGAGTCCCAGGCTAACCAGGTCTACATAGTGAGATTGTTTCAAAAAATTTGTTTTTCCTTTGCCAATAAGCTGCCCCTGCCCAACCCTTCCTGTCCCACCTATTCATCTTCTTTCATTGGTCTTGAGTGCCTCGGGTTTGTCTCTCC
>JAQHUG010000040.1:9945513-9959725 GCA_028555095.1 Dicrostonyx torquatus
AGCAACTGCCGGGCGGTGGTGGTGCACGCCTTTAATCCCAGCACTCGGGAGGCAGAGGCAGGCTGCTCTCTGTGAGTTCGAAACCAGCCTGGTCTGCAAGAGCTAGTTCCAGGACAGGCTCCAAAGCTACAGAGAAACCCTGTCTTGAAAAACAAAAACAAAACCAAACAAACAAACAAAAAAAGAAAGCAATTAATTTGGGGCCAATGGTTCCAGAGGGGTAGAACTTAGAGAATGACGGGGGGGCGGGGGGAGATGTTTCCTCCAGCAGGGCTATACCCTCTAATTCTTCCCCAAAAGTTCTACCAACTGGGACCAGGCATTCAAATACACATATCTCTGGGGACTGTAACTCACTGTGCATGGGGGCTGTTCTCATGTAACACACTGTGCAGGGTGTACAGTGAGGACCACGTCAGCTCTGCATACAGTCACTCTACCATATCTGAAAACGGCCAGCCCAACACTGAATTCAGACAAGAAGTTAGACTTCGGTAATTGTCATGCCAAGCGCCCCTCCCCTTGAAGAAGTTCCTCTCTGTTGTCACTGCCAGCCTTGCGCAGGGCACTGTGAAGTTATGGAAGGGACCTGCCATCCTGTCCTGCTCCGAGATCTCTCTCTGGGACCTGCATCTGGTATCCTGCCCTGCTCTGAGATCTCTCTCCCACAAATCCCTCTTCAGGGTCCCTTCTGGGTCTGAGGTGACACAATGAGGAGCAGGACCTCAGTTGGGTGGGACCTATCCCAGGCAACCAGCCCCACCATGACAGCCGGGACCTTGTAATGTTACAACAAGTGAAACTAGAATCAGGGCCTCTCCAGATGTCCATGGGAGTGTCCCCTACCATCAGCGCTGGGCCTGCCTGCCTCTGGCCCTTCGAGAGCCACTGACTCACTTGGTCAGGCCTGTAGGTTCTTTCCCCAGAGCCAACTGCAGGGTGTTTTTGTATCGTTATTTCAGCCGTGAAACATCCCACTGTCAATGTGTGATTGGACATCGACAGCTTCCAAGGCTCTGTTGTCACTAATGGCCTCTCACTGCCACTACAGGTCTGCTAGGCACCCCCCCACACACCTCCCTGCCTCTCAGCCGCGCCCCTCCCCCACCCCATAGATACCCACGGTTGACACCGCTACGAGCCCATGCCCTCCTCATGCCAGCTTTAGCTTCTCTGTGGTGGAGAGGGGCAGTGCGATAAACATCTCAGCACACAGAACTTAAAACACTTCCATTCTCTGGCCCTTTAAGGAAAACTTGCCCATTCTCCGACTAGACTCACAGGGCACGTGGCTACACAGAGGAGTCATCACGCCTGGTGCCCAGGGTCCTGAGCAGAGATTCTACTTCACTGCTTAAGGGTGCAGCCAGAGCTTCCAGAAGACTCTAGTGAAAGTCTAGAGCAGTGGTTGCTACTTCAGACGCTGCTGGAAGCTACAGCCGTTCCTTGCCATGGGTGCCACACAGTGAGAGTGCGTCCTGTGCCAGGGTGGTAGGTGCCTGGGCTGTGCGGTTACTGAAAAAACAGACACGGGTGTGGCGGGCAGGTGAGCGGACACAGGCTTTCTCAGGCCCCCTAGCTCCCCAGTGTGCACACAGCCAGCATGAGGACAGGGAGGTGTCTCCGTGTGTGGGCCTGCAGCCACTGTGTGCTAACCGTGGTCAGAGCTCCCACGTCCCAGACACTTGCTCTGTACGCACCCCCGGTGTTCTCCAGCTGGGTGAGCTTCCCCTTTGCTAAGCACAGAAGGCAGCTGTCTGAGACCTGAGGTGGCTCAGTAACCTGCTGCTCCCTGCTACCAGCCACCTCAGGCAGGAATCCTCACCCAGGCTTTTGGCAGCCCTGGGATGGGTTATGAATTCATAGCTCTCAGTGCACCCAAGGGTTCCTCATGCCTGTATGTGGTGCCCAGAGAAGAGACCCTGCAAATGACAAGTGTTATACCAGTGGCCGCAGCTCTCTCTCTCTCTCTCTCTCTCTCTCTCTCTCTCTCTCACACACACACACACACACACACACACACACACACACACACACAAATCTTTTATTTTTGGCCCAGCACAGCTAATGTGTGGCCAATGTCTCCAAGGGAACCAGGACGCTCAGAGCGAGCTGTACCCAATCTCTGCGCTAAAACCATCCCGTAGCTAATCCTGGCCTCGCTGGTTATTTATTTAATTGTTTTTAGACCCTGAGTATCATTTTACACACTCTCCTGACAAATGCCACCACCGCCCGCACATGTGCAGACCTGCAGCCATGTGCCTGTTTCTGCACGTGTGGTGTGTGCTGTGCTTTGCCTGTGTTACATGCACGTGAGCATTGCGTGCGTGTGCTTTTGGATATAGACGTGTATGTTGTATGTGTCTCTGGTTGTAGTGTGTGTGGTATGTGTGCATGCTGTGCCTGTCACTGTGTGTTCATATGTGGCTGTGTAATAAGCTGTGTGTTTTCATGCTATATACTGTGTGTCTGTGTACGTGAAGCATGCTTTTTTTGTAGGTATATATGTTTCTGTATGCATACGTGTTGTATGTGTGTATTGTTAGCATTGTGTATGTGTTGTATGTATGGTATGTACGTGAGTTTTGAATACTGGGTGTGTCATATGTGTGGTGCACATGTATATTGTATGTATGCTGTCTTAGGGTTTCTATTGCTGTGAAGAGACATCATGACCACGGAAACTCATTTTTTTTTGGTGGGGGGGTTGAGACAGGGTTTCTCTGTAGCTTTGGAGCCTGCCCTGAACTAGCTCTTGTAGACCAGGCTGGTCTCAAACTCACAAAGATCTGCCTGCCTCTGCCTCCCGAGTGCTGGGATTAAAGGCGTGTGCTACCACCACCCAGCTACCACAGAAATTCTTATAAAGGAAAACATTTAACTGGACGGCTCACTTACAGTTCAGAGATTTAGTCCATTGTCATCAGGTTGGGGCATGGAGGCATGAAAGCAGACATGGTGGTGGAGAAGGAGCTAAGATTTCTACATCTTGATCCACAGGCAGCAGGGAGAGACTGTGTACCACACTGGGTGTAGCTTGAGCATAGGAGACCTCAAAACCTGTCTCCACAGTGACACACTTTCTCCAACAAGGCCACACCTCCTAATACTGCCACTCCCTATGGGCCAAGCATTCAAACACATGAGTCTATAGGGGTCATAGGCCATCTCTCCAGCACCATGTCTGCCTGCGTGCTGTCATCTTCTTGCCATGATGATAATGGACTAAACCTCTGAAATTGTAAGCCAGCCCCAACTAAATGCTTTCTTTTACAAGCGTTGCTGTGGTCATGTGTCTCTTTACAGCATTAAGACAGTGATGAAGACATCCCTTTTCCCCTGTCCTTGAGTCCACAGATCTGGGGTCCTCCTGTCATTTCCCTCTTTTCCCCTTGCTCCAATTTGCCACCTGGCTATAAACCCTGGTTCCACCTCTGTCTTAAGCAGAATTTCTGAGGCCAAGCTCACCTCTACATTGTACGGTTTGGTAAGTTCCGATCCAGGCGCATGCTCATGAAGTCATCACTGCAGAACGAGCCTACGCACTGATGTTACCGCCACTAGGCTACAGCCTCGATGGCCCGGCTCTCCTGTCCCAGCCAGCGCTGTTTTGCTCTTGTCACACTGTAGCTGTAGCTGATTTCATTCCCTAGAATCCAGCGAAGCAGGCTCGTTCCGTATGCACGGGCTTGGGGTCTGATTTCTCTCTTCTCTGTAGCTGGTCCGAGCTTTGCTCAGGCTGGTGTGTGCATTTGTTGCTTTTAATTTGGAGGAGTCTCCTGTCGTGAGGGTGCACACAGCTGCCTGCTGATTGACCATGCAATTATTGAGAAGAGTCTAACATCCATACGGGACAGTGTGCAATCCCCACACAGCCAATTATTGACCAGAGTCTAACATCCATATGAGACGGTGTGCATCCCCACACATCCAATTATCAATCAGAGTCTACCATCCATACGGGACAGTGTGCAATCCCCACACAGCCAATTATTGACCAGAGTCTAACATCCATACGGGACGGTGTGCAACCCCACACATCCAATTATCGATCAGAGTCTAACATCCATACAGGACGGTGTGCAATCCCCACACATCCAATTATCAATCAGAGTCTACCATCCATACGGGACAGTGTGCAATCCCCACACATCCAATTATCGATCAGAGTCTAACATCCATATGAGACGGTGTGCAACCCCTACACACAGCCAGGCAAGTGGATTTCCTTCAAACAAACGTTCCTAGGTAACTAATGCTTGGGGAAGCGACAAGAGACGGGGAGATGGCTCAGCAGACAACAGTGCTTTGTGTGCAAGGATAAGAACCCTAGTAAAGATCTCTACACTCACGTTGGAAGCTGGGAACATCCGCACGAGCCTGTAGCACCAGGGTTGGATGGAAGGTGGAAACAAAAATCCCTGGGGCTTGCTGGCCACCAGCCTAGCTCCAGATTTAGTGAGAGACCCTGTTTCAAGGGCAAATGGCAGAGAGCAGGCAAAGAGGATAGTTGATGAATTCTTTTAGCCTTTGCATGAACATACATGCTCCCCCATGAGTACACACATGCATGCCACACACACAATTTAAAAAAAAAAAAGGACCCGCAAGGTGGGTGTAGCAGGTAAAGGTGCTTGTTGCCAACGTACACGGGTTAGACAAGGTCAGTTTCTCATCACAGTCAGGTGTCAGGAGCAAAGAGCCATCTAGCATCCATGTCAACCGCCCCTCACAGCTCAGGAATGCAGTCCCGGGCACATGCCTGTGTGTCTCTGTGGGCTGAGGGACCCTGAAAATACCCTGCCCGCTTTATGTCCCAGGGACAACCTGATTTACTGTGCAAAGTGTTGTAGAACATCTTAGTCTACCAGGGAGGAGGACATAGGCTGGCTTGTTCTAGAATGTTCCTCCTGATCTTAAGGCTGCTTTCAGGGCCTGTTCTGCATGAGTCACCTGGGGACAGCAGAGCGGAAAAGAGCTGTGCCTGTGGACACTGAGGACCTAGCAGTCCAACAAAAGACAGGGCTGTCTTGCACACACTCCCTAGGACCAAAAGGAAGTCTCTCTCTCTCTTTTTTTAATGGTACAAGCAAGGCTCAGGGCTGGTGTGCACTGGCTTGGATTGACTACACACCCACTCCTGACCCAGTCACTAGCTGTGGAAATGGCCAGCTCTGATTAACTAATCGTAACTCACACCCATTTCCAAAGCAAGGATGGTGAGCAAGACGCAGGTCGGCCTCGAGGACTGACTGAGCACACCGATGGAAGTGGTTGGGGTCCCCAAGACAAATGAAGTGCCCTTAGCAAGATGGATACCCATAGGCATGGTGCCAGTGACCTTATCTGTGGATGGATAACTCCCCCAAACTATCCTGCACCCCAAATCCACATTTGTATCTCAGAAACACAGTCCCAAGTCTGCCTGGCAAAGTCTGTTTGGACATCCCACAGAGTCCCCTAACATCGGCACTGCCCCTGTCTCCTCCCCATGGGGAATTGTGCTTGTTCAGCCCCGAGGGCGTCCTGGATGAACTGGAAACTCAGAGAGATCTACCTGCCTCTGGAGTGCTGGGATTGAAGGCATATGCCACCGCACCCTGCATTTTTTTCTGGTTCTTAAGCCTTGTGGAGTGGCAGACTATGCCACACGTGCAGTGAAGACGCCTGCCAGTGTCCTGTTGCTGCCCCTGGTACCAACCCCAGCCAGCACGTGTCCAGGCGCAGCCTATGGGCTTGAATCCTCAGCGCTCGTGTGGCTTGGGGTCCTGTTGATAGGCTCTTGTCCTCAGTGACCCATTCTGCCAACTCACTCTTTAGCCATGATGTGCAATGTCTGGCCCAGAGGCACCATGGGTGTCTGCTGAGGCCTCTTGTGTACACTCTGTACTCCCTTCTCTAAGTGAACGCCACCCGACAGTACCCCTTCTGCTGAACCTTGCAGTTCAGCAGGGTCTAAGGATCAGCAGAGTGGGAACTTGGGCTGTATTGCTGTGTGTTCTGCTAAGTAAGGAAGGCATCACTTACTCATCCTCCGGGAAGCACCTGCTCATCTTCCAGCCTGAATGTGTGCAGTTCCCATGATGCCCTGAGAGAAGCCCTCCTTCTCCCCTTTCTCCTCTGTCCTTGCTGCCTTTTGTTCTTTTCTTTCCTTCTCTTCCTGCCTGTCCTCTGCTAGGTCTGGGTCATATGTACTCATAATCGTACTCGCTCACCCAGAACTGGAGCTGTGAACCTCTAGAAGGTATGACTATGGCCAGCTTATTCCCAACGGACAGAAGAGGGCTGGGTGGGCAGTGGCTTCAGGCCTCTGCTGGGAGTCCTGGAGATCCAAACCGTAGGTAGTCAAACACTCAAAGATACAGACATGGCGCACTTAGCCAAAGTAGCCTGTACAATTGTCTTTAGGGTCCCTGGTGGTACCCACAAGACCACATGGGTGGAAATAGCATACACTCGGCTCTCTCACCTTATGGGCATCTTTATCAAGAGGTCTCGTGGTGGAGTGGTTAAATACCAGACACCAAGTTAAACTTGACTTTTGGATAAGCAATGAGTAATTCATTTGTGTAAGTATGTGCTTATCACCCAGGAAATGCTCACACCGAAAACAGTTCCTTGTTAACTGAAGCCCGACTGGACATCACGTTCTCTGATTGGCTGGTTCCAGCAGCCCTATGCAGCAGAGAGAAGTCAGACAAAGCCTCAAGTGTACGTTGGTATCGGTTCTCTCCTGCTGTGTAACAAACTACCATGAACTTTGCAGCCCTATGGAACATGATCTTGTGGTCTTAGAGCTCCTGAAGTGAGGGGTCAAGGGTCAGGCAGGGATCAGGCTGATGAAGCCCCTTTGACCAAGTAGAGCAAGATGGTACCTGGGGCTGTGGACTTCCCTGACACTGGACTGCGGGCTGGGAAGAATCGACCTTCAGCTTCCTTGGGTTTTAGACAAGATGCTGTCCCTGTGGCTGTTGGCTCATCTAAGGCCACTGAGGGGCGGGAGATGTTGGGCACATGTGCAGCCGACAGGATCTTACAGGTATGTAGTGTGTGTCCACCCGTAGCATCGCTGCATCCAGCGGCTGAATAGTAAGCCCCAGGTCCCTTGACCATAGGGGAGAGGCATCTGAACAGTAGGAGACAGGGCCTTCGTGTCTGTCTTGTCCAGAGCCATGTCCACCTCTTCACCTTTGCCTGCTTAGTCACTCGGGCCGGAAGCATCATTTTCCTTTCTCTGATGCTCGGTTACCCTCCCCGGGCAGCCGCTGAGAGAATATGGCCTCCTGTTCTCACTCTCTAGCCCAGGCACATCGACTCGCCCCTACCCGCCCTCTCCTCTGCTGTCATTTTTACTGCCAAGGAACTTCCCGGCTGCGGGGTCAGGTGTTTGGTCATTTGCAGGGATGTTAGGCTTCAGGAGGCCCATTCCCCCTTAGACTGTATGATAGTCCATCTGCATTCGGAGTCGCCTAGGAGACTCAGCTCTGGGGATGTCTGACGACGTGCACAGAGAAGCTTCACTGATTTGGTAGGATTGCCATTTTTACTATATTGAAGCGTCACTGATTTGGAATGACTCACTCTGAATGTGGGTAGTAGCACTGTAGTGTGGTCTGGAGTCCTGGCCTGAAGGCAAGTGGCCCGAACACCAGCGTTTCCCTCTCTCTGCTTCCTGGTCTGTCTAGACGGAGGATTATCAGCTTTACCGTCCTGATGCTGTGAATTCTGCCAAAACTTTCACACTGTGGAGGACTGCACACTGGACTCCTCCCTTACACAGTTTCTGTCAGATAGCTAGTCGCTGTGGTGAGAAAAGTCACTACCAGAAGTGGGGTTGTTGCTGCAACTCACCTGACCAAATGGTCTACAAATGGAGCTGGCTTATCGGGGGAGTGTGGAAGAGTCTGGAGTGTTGGACCAGAGAAGCTATTAAATGCAAGTATATTTTCATGGCTGTTTTTTTTGTTGTTAAAAATGTTTTATCAAGTCTATTTTTGTATAAAACACAAGGGTGAAACTTGGCCAATCAACACATGACCATGACCACAGGGAAAGGGACTTAGCAGACTTCGCGAGTCTAAAAACATACAAATGTTTCTTTTATCCTGTCTACAGCAATTGTCTATGCTTTTCCACTGAACTGTTCTTAAAGTTTCCACACAATCCCACAGGTGTCCACTGTCCAGCTGCAGACAGTAAGGAGGGGCAGGTGGTTAAATCACTTCCTACACAGTTTTCTGCTGTCCCTTCTTTCCAATCAGAGATTTGTGGATGTGCGGGATCACACCGCCTCCAGCTATGGTAGCCTTGATGAGTGAATCCAGCTCTCCATCACCTTGGATTGCAAGTTGCAAGTGACGTGGAGTGATGCGCTTTACTTTGAGATCCTTGGAAGCATTACCTGCCAACTCCAGCACCTCAGCTGTGAGGTATTCCAGAATCGCGGCACTGTACACAGCAGCAGTGGCTCCCACCCAGCCATGGCTTGTGGTACTAGTCCTCAAGTGTCTGTGGATCCGGCCCACAGGAAACTGCAGCCCAGCTCTCTGTGAGCGGGACACCACCTTAGCCTTGGCTTTCCCACTGTCTTTCCCAGCTTTGCTTCCAGCCATGGTCTCGGCCGCACGACGCCTACTGCCGCCCTGCGCCGCCGCTGCTGCTCTTCATGGCTGTTTTGAAGGGAGGTTGGAAGACAGGGCACCAAGAGAAATGAGGACATGGTGTTTGAGATGTTTGGGAGGAGATCAAGGACTTGGGATCCAAGACGAAGGCCACTCACTTCTATTCTGAAGAATATGACTGTGTTCTGTGCACATCCTCAAAATCTGGTTGAGGCTGAGCTCAAAAGTCATGAGCGAAATTCTTTGACAGAGAAAATTTAGAGACAACATTGCATTCAGGCTGTGGTGTGGCCAGCTCCTGGCATTTATGAGGCTCACAGCAATGCAGGGAGATGTGAGAAGCATGTAGTTGGTAAGGAAGGGAGCATGAGTGTAGCCCACAGCCAGCAAGCCCCAAAGAAAATCACATAGAGAGTCTACATCAAGTTATACACTGATTGGCCCATTAGCTCAGTCTTCCTACCAGCTCCCATAACTTATATTAACTCATTGTCAGCCACATGGCCAATACCTTTTCTCAGCTGGGACAGGGACACATGCTGCTTCCTTAGAGATCTGCGCAGGAATGCCAGGGAAGCTTCCTGCTTCCCAGACTTTCTCCTCGCCCTGCCTCTACTTCCTGTCTGGTTGACCCGCCTATACTTCTTACCTGGCCAATCAGCATTTATTTAAAACATGATTGACAGGACAAGTCTCCTGCACCACATGAGGGATATTAAAACCTTTGACAGGGCAGACAGACTGGGTGCAGGTGAGGCAGACAGAACTCTTTGTTTTGTTTTTTTTTTTAAAGAAAAAACAAAAACAAAAACTCCAGATTCCGCCTCCAAAGCTACAGAGAAACCCTGTCTCAGAAAAAAACAACACCCAGATTCCATTAAGGGCAAACCTTGTGCTCTGCACAGACGTACTGAGGGCAAAAACCATCCAAAGGGGGTTCCTGTTTGTGAAAATGTAGCTTCAGTTGAGAGAGAGAGAGAGCCCCGAAATAAGGATAATACCATGGACTGTCTGCTCCCAAACAGCAACCCATGGTTAGGTGAAGGCACCCAGAGGATTTTGCAGCTATGGTCCAAAGGGACCAGGTTACGTCTCAGGCAAAAATCAGTCTCACCTTTGGTGGGGTGTTGGTTTCACAGGCCTACAAAAATACCTCAGACTTACAGGGTCACGGAAACTTGAATCAAGGTTCCAGAAAGTGCCTCAGGCCAGGACATCTGTGGCAGGGCTGGAATCCCTACAGGAGGACCTAGGAGGTCACTGTGAGGCAAAGTTCAGTGGAGACCATGAGTTGTTGGGAATGCCACTGAGGAAAGCTACAAGCATGGAGGAGAGGTGATGAAGATGAAGATGAAGGTGACATGTGCTAGAGTTGTGAAAACGCTGAGGTTAACCGGGCAGTGGTGGCGCACGCCTTTAATCCCAGCACTCGGGAGGCAGAGGCAGGCGGATCTTTGTGAGTTCAAGTCCAGCCTGGTCTACAAGAGCTAGTTCCAGTGCAGGCTCCAAAGCCACAGAGAAACCCTGTCTCGAAAAACTAAAAAAAAAAAGAAAACGCTGAGGTTGTGAGGAGAGGGGAGGTCACTGACCAAGCCTGTTGGTACCCAGATGGTGCCTCTTTAGTCCTCAGGATGCCGACATGCAGTTACAGGGTGTGGTACTTGTGATGCTGGGTTTTGCCTTGGCCTGAACTTTCCTTGCTCTGTCCTCAGTCCTCTCTTGCGATAGAAATACTCATTCTGTGCCCTCGTGTACTGGAAATACGTAGCCTACCTTTTGATGCCACAAGGGCTCACAGCAAAAAGACTGGCTTGGGTCTTTCAAGAGACTTTGAGCTTTGGTGTGGTCTCCAGAGAGTTGCAGTCCATCTGCATGAGCAGAAGACCTGAGCTGGGACCATCTAGCCAGGCCACCTGCAGCCAGACGCAGCAACCGCAAGGATGAATGGCTGCTGGTGGAAACTCTTTCAGGGAGTTATACCCGGGTTCTAGCATTCAAGAGAATGACTTTGGTGTGAGACACAGGCTGCTTAGGCACCGCTAAAGTGGTCTCAGAGTGGTCTGCTGGCCTCGTAGAGATTGTGGGCTACTGTGGATGGGTGGAAACCACGAGACTGAGCCTCCTGCTTGGGCCTTGCTTGGCACATTCGGCCCCACAGTCAGGCCTACGCCTCCCACCCGCCCATCTGCTCCCTCCCTGCCCACTCCTTGCCCCCAATCACCCTCTTGCCTCTTTAGATGGGGGAGCATCTCACAGAGCCTCCCCTTCCCCCACAGCTCCGTCCATCAGTTGCAATAATAAGAGTGCCTCCAGGCCCCTGCTGCAGAATGCAGGACACAAAGGTGGGGGAGGTCTTGCCTGCACCCTGTGGTTCTAGAGAGGCCATGATTTGTCCTAAGTACGGAGAGTGAATTGCACATTTCTGAAGATGAAAATAGCTGCTTAAAAAAAAAATCTCCACCCGCCCCCAAATATAAAAGCAGTACATGCTCGTGGCAAAAAATAGACAAAACAGAAAATTATATGGAGAAAGAGAGTGGAAAGAGCCCAGAATCTCACTGCCCGGCGACGCTACTTTTAACATTTTGCTGCATTTTCCCCCCCAGGCTCATTTCTATGCAGCTCTGCACACACGGGTATCTCTCTCTGTGTGTTTAAATATATATTGAAGCAAAAATAGATCCGTACTACGAATGCCGGTTAGTGGATTGCTTTTTCCCACTTAACTATCACAGCTTTCCACGCCAGTGAACACAGGTAGATAGTCATCTTTCAGGGACGGAGCATGCGCATTTGGAAGCAGGGGTCCTCAGGGCAACCACCCACTGCTGCCCGGTATTTGGCTGTCTGCACAGGACATGCTCAGACCACGTGAACAGGCGTTCTAAGGATTCTGACTGAGGTTCTAGAGCCCAGGCCGTGGAGTGGATCTGGGCTGGTCTCATCGACTGTCTTGTCTGGGGCGGGTTTCTCCTGCGTTCTCCGAGCTTCAGTTCTCATCTACCCCATGCGTGGGTTGGGGAAGGGAAAGACAGCCGGGTGGGTAAAGTGTTTGCCATGCAGTTGTGATGACTGGAGTTCAGATCTTCAAACCCCACGTAAGTATAGAGCGGGTGTAGAGTCCCACTTGTAATTCCAGCCTTGGAAGGGGACGGTAGGGGATCCCCAGAGCAAGCTGAGCAGCGAGACTAGCCGCATCAGCAAGCTCTAGGTTTGATTGAGAGGCCCTGCCTCAGGGAGTAAGGTAAAAATCCCCAACATCAACTTCATGCTACCACACTCCCGTGCAAGCACACACACACACACACACACACACATGCACACGCATGTGCCCACTGCCATGTGTGCTCATACACATGCAAACATGCACACACATGCATACCAGACACCCACATGTGAAAATGGAAAAAAATAAAATAAAATAAATGGGCGGGTTGATTGAGTTCACCAATGGGGATGAACTTAGGATGCTGAGAACTGGAGCCAGCCAGCATCTCGAAGAGTCAGAGGTCCCTATCGGCTTTCCTGTTTAGAAGATGCTTTGGAGACCTTGGTACCCGCCAGGAGATGGAGAATCGCAAAAGTGTCACGGTGGCTAGTGCGCCACAGGGTGGTGTTTAGGGACTTGGCACTAGTATTCGATTCTGGTTCACACACTTCTTGCCTGAGCCCAGGAGATGGGCCGCACAGTGGACATTCAGGGGAGAGAGAGAGAGAGAGAGAGAGAACACAGAGACTCCAGTGTCAAGGCCTGCTGGAACAGAAGTGTGGGTCATGCCTGGGATTGTGGCTGTTCAGTTTGATCTCCATCACAGTGAGAGAGACTTGTGGGGCCAGAGGGATGCAGGGTCGAATCCCGCCTTTCTCATCAAACGCTGTTGTGCCGTGAGCATTCAGGGCAGAGGGAAAGGGAAGCAGCTGTGGGTTGTGATCCAGCTGGGGCAGTCTGGGGGAGCGGGTAGAAGGGGAGGGCTCTTGCTTTGTGTTGGCAGGTCTGGGAGTGGGTGAGGCCTTGGTGAGGATGCAACCAGGGGTGGAGGAAATATGCGATCTTGGCACCTTCGTGTTACTGCAGGAGAAATGGAGCCATGGTACTCCATGTTCATGGGGCTTCCAGTGCAGGCCTTGCTGGAGTCCAGTGCCGGTTGAGACTGCGTCCTTCCTGGAGATGTGAGCCGCACTTCTCAGCGTTCTGGGTATGGGAAAGCAGGCAGAATCCTGATTTATATGTGAAATGTCTTGATATTTCAATTTTGGCAACCAGTTTAAAGTAAGCTAAAATAAATCAAGTGTGGCGCGCCAGCTCTGTGGGCCAGATGCAGCCCTGGTCTGTGATTCGGCGAGTTCCGTGGGATCTTTCCATTCCTCTGGCTCTGTGGGAATGCGGCCAGGTGCAGTTGCAGGAGACAGGTTGGACCCCCTCTGCTCCCCCCCAGGAAGCATGGCCCCTGTGTCAGTAACTTTGTTCTTGCTGTGACACAATCTACTGACAAGACCTCTTAGGAAGCACAGGTTTATCCCTGCTCACCGGTCCAGGGTTCAGACCGTTGTGGTGGGAAAGTCTGTAGGAAATGCTGCAGGAGTTTGGAGCAGATGGCCTCCACTGTCAGAGCAGAGGGTGATGAGAACATGCCACCCAGTTCCCTTCCAGGTCAGGATCCCACCAAGGGAACGGCGCCACCCGCAGTGGGCAGGTCTCCCCAGCTCAATTAATACAGTCATAATACTCTCCCCCAGGCATGCCCAGCGGCCTGTCTCCCAGGTGATTCTAGATGCTATGAAGTCGTCAGTTAACGCTGCCTCTTACAGCCTGTTTCCTCCCGGTACATCACATCCCGAGGGGACCTTGAAAAGATCATATTTCTGCAATGGCCTCTGCTCTTGTCCAAGCAGCTGTCAGTGGATCTCTTTCTGTCTCCTTTACCTTCTTTCTGTTCTGCGCATCTACCCCCATGCCACCCCCCGTAACCAATGATGGCAATGGTGCCCTACCCATTACCTAGCGTCCGTGCAGGAGAAGCACCTTCACTTGGCACAGGTGTCTAGACACTGGACCAGTGTTCTAGAAACACATTTGAAAATTCAGGCTTGGACAACAACTTAAATGTCTATCACTAGGGTATGGAGGTGGCTAACTGGCAATATGAGGGAATGGTAGACACTAGAATTTATCTACAGGAGCAGGACTGTGGCTCTCAGCTGTCTTTCCTGCCTGCTTTTGTCAATAAAGTTTTATTGGCATGTAACTAAGCTTACCTGTTCACATAGAATTCCATTAGCCTCTAGTCCATGAGGTGACAAATGTCCATAGGAAAAGAAACATGGGGAGCTGGAGAGATGGCTCAGCAGTTCATAGACTTCCTGCTCTTCTAGAGGGCCCCAGTTCGGTTTCCAGCACCCATGTCAGGGGGCTCACAACCGCTGTAACTCAACTCCAGGGGATCTGAAGCCTGCCTCTGGCCTCCAAGGGCACTTGAATGCACATACTCACCCGCACACACATCTACACATAATTTAAAACTATTTTTAAAAGAAAGGTAACAAGCCAGGCGGTGGTGGCACACGCCTTTAATCCCAGCACCTGGGAG
>JAQHUG010000040.1:9964490-9981085 GCA_028555095.1 Dicrostonyx torquatus
ACAACTGTATCATACATGCAGAGGGCCTAGGTCAGTCCCATGCAGGCTCCCTGGCTGTTGGTTCAGTCTCTGTGAACCCCTCTGAGACCAGGTTAGTCGAATCTGTGGGTGTTTTTATGGTACCCTTGACACCACTGGCACCTACCACCCTTCCTCCCCTCTTCTTCAGGATTCCCGAGCTCAGTCTAATGTTTGGCTATGAGTCCCTGCATCTGTTTCCATCAGTTGCTGACTGAAGTCTCTCTGATGACAATCAGGCTAGGCACCAATAGAGATTGGTACAGCAGAATATCCATAGGCATCATTGCACTGACTTTTTTGTTTTTGTTTTTTGCCATTCCTGTTTGATTCTATCCTAGCTCTCTGGGCCATCCAGCTTCTGGGTCCTGGCACTCCAGGCAGTGTCAGGGGTGGGCTCACTCTCCTGGCATGGGTCTCAGCCTGAACCAGTCATTGACTGGCCACTCCCACAATCTCTGTGCCCCCCTTACCCCAGAACATCCCATAGGCAGGGCCGACAGTAGGTTGAAGGTTATGTGGCTGGGTTGGTGTTCCAATCCCTCCCCTGGCTATCTAGCCTGGTCATAGGAGATGGCCAGTTCAGGCCAGATATCCACTTGCTAGGAGTCTTAGCTGGGGTCACTCTTGTAGATTTCTGGGTTTCTTCTCACCTGGAAATGCTCCCCTTTTCCAGCTGTCTCTTTCAGTACTCTCCCCGACTCCAACCTGATCCCTTCTGTTCTCATCCCCACCCACTCCCAGTCCACCTACGAAATCTATTTCCCCTTCCCAGGGAGATCCAAGCATCCCCCATTATTATCTCACTCCTTCTGGTCTGGGAATTGTAGCACGACTGTCCCCTTTACTTTATTTTACAGCTAACATCCACTGGTAAGCGAGTACACACCACGTCTGTCTTTCTGGGTCTGGGTTATGTCACCCAGGATGATTTTTCCCTAGTTCCCTCCATTTGTTTGCTAATTTCATGATGCTATTTTTTTTAACAGCTGAGTAATACCCCATTGTGTAAATGTACCACTTTTTCTTTATCTAGTCTTCGGTTGAGGGACATCTATGTTGTTTCCAGGTTCCGCTATGAACGTTGTTGAGCAGGTGTCTTGTGGTGTGATTGAACATCCTTTGGGTACAGTTGGGTCTTTTTTTTGTTTTTTTTTTTGTTTTTGTTTTTTCGAGACAGGGTTTCTCTGTGGCTTTGGAGCCTGTCCTGGAACTAGCTCTTGTAGACCAGGCTGGTCTCGAACTCACAAAGATCCGCCTGCCTCTGTCTCCCGAGTGCTGGGATTAAAGGCGTGCGCCACCACCGCCTGGCTTACAGTTGGGTCTTGAGGTAGATAGATTCCCAATGTTTAGAGAAATGGTCACACTGATTTCCAAAGTGGCTGTACAAGTTTTTACTCCCACCTGCAGTGGAGGGGTGTTCCCTTTACTCCACATCCTTTCCAGTATGAGCTGTCACTTGTATTTTGATCTTAGCCATTCTGATAGGTATATGATAAATTCCCAGAGTCATTTTGATTTGCATCTCCCTGATGACTGAGAATGTTGAACATTTCTTTAAATGTTTCTTGGCTATTTAGGATTCTTCTGTTGAGAATTTTAATTGGACTATTTGGGTTGTTCTAGTTTCTTAAATTCTTTATATATTTTGAAATTAGCCTTCTGTCAGATGTGTGGTTGGTGAAGATCTTTTCTCCTGCAGGCTGCCGTTTTTGTCCGATTGATGGTGTCCTTTGCCTTACAGAAGCTTTTCAGTTTCATGAGGTCCCGCTTATTAACTCTTAATCTTAGTGCCTGTATTATTGGTATTCTGTTTAGGACGTTTCCTGTGCCAGTGTGTTCAAGACTATTCCCCACTTTCTCTTCTATTGGGTTCAATGTGTCTAGATTTGTGTTGAGGTCTTTGATCCACTTGAACTTGAATTTTGTGCCGCGTGATAGATATGGATCTATTTGCATTCATCTACATACTGACATCCAGTTAGAATATTTGTTGAAGATGGTTTCTTTTTCTTTTTTTTTTTCATTGTATAATTTGGGCTTCTTTGTCAAAAATCAAGTATTCATATTAGTGTGTGGGTTTATATCTGGGTCCTTGATTTGATTCCATTGATCCACCTGTCTGTAATGCCAATGCCATGAAGTTTTTATTACTGCAGCTTTGTAGTAGAGCTCGAAATCAGGGATGCGGATACTTCCAGAAGTCTTTTATTATACAGAACTGTTTTTAGCTATCCTGAGTTTTTTGTTTTTCTGTTGTTGGGGTGTCTGTCCTGCCCGGTTCCCACAGTCGTTAAGTCCCAAAGGAATCACAGAGAGTCTACATTAGTTATAAACTGATTGGTCCATTAGCTCAGGCTTCTTATTAACTCTTATAACTTAGCCCATTATTCTTGTCTGTGTCAGCCACATGGCTTCTCAGTGCCTTTTTCAGTGGGGCAGTCACATCTTGCTTCTTCTGTGGCTGAGTCACGACTACAGAAGGAGCTTCCTTCTTCCCAGAATTCTCCTGTTCTTGTCGCCCACTTCTACTTCCTGTCTTGTTGTCCCACCTAAACTTCCTGCCTGGCTACTGGCCAATCAGCATTTATTTAAAATATAATTGACAGAATACAGACCATTGTCCCATACCATTTTTCCAGATTGAGTACTGTTCTTTCAAAGTCTATAAAGATTTGTGATGGGATTTTAATGGGAATTTCATTCAATCTGTATATTGCCTTTGGTAAGATGGCCATTTTTAGTGTTATCTTTGAACATGGGAGGTCTTCTCATTTCTGATATCTTCTCTATTTTTTTTTCTTAAAAGACTTGAAGTTCTTGTCATACAGGTCTTTCCCTTGCTTGGTTAGAGTTACCCCAAGATATTTTATGTTGTTAGTGGTTATTGTGAGGGGTGCTGTTCCTCTGATTTCTTTTTCAGCCAGTTTATCATTTGTATATAGGAGGGCTACTAATTTTTTTGAGTTAATCTTGCATTCAGCCATTTCACTTTAGGTGTTTATCAGTTGCAGGACTTTCCTGATAGAAATTTTGGGGTCACTTATGTATACTATCATGTCATCTGAAAATAGTGATACTTTGACTACTTCTTCCTTTCCAGTTTATACCCCTTTTATCTCCTTTTGTTGTCCTGTTACTCTAGCTAGAACTTTGGGTACTATACAGAATAGTTAAGGAGCGAGTAGACAGCCTTGTCTTATTCCTGATTTTAGTGAAATTGCTTAGAGTTTCTCTCCATTTAACTTGATGTTGGTTATTGGCTTGCTGTGTATTGCCTTTATTATGTTTAGGTATGTTCCTTGTATCCCTGCTCTCTCTAAGACCTTTATCATGCAGGGGTGTTGGATTTTTGTCAAAGGCTTTTGCAGCATCTAATTAGATGATCATGTGGTTTTTATATTTACCTCTCAGTTTGTTTATATGGTGGACTACATTGGCAGATTTTTCTCATGTTGAACCACCCTTGCATCTCTGGATAAAGCCTTCTTGACCATGGTGGATGATCTTTTTAATGTGTTCTTGGATTTGGTTTGCAAGAATATTTTTTTTCGAGACAGGGTTTCTCTGTGGCTTTGGAGCCTGCGCTGGAACTAGCTGTTGTAGACCAGGCTGGTCTCGAACTCACAAAGATCCGCCTGCCTCTGTCTCCCGAGTGCTGGGATTAAAGGCGTGCGCCACCACACAAGAATTTTATTGATTACTTTTGTATCAATGTTTATGGGGAATATCCATCTGTAATTCTCTTTGTTGAATCTTTGTATGGCTTGTGTATCAAGGCAACTGTAGCCTCATAAAATGAATTTGGTAATGTTCTGTTTCTATTTTGTGGAATAATTTGAGGAGTATTGGTATTAGATCTTCTTTGAAAGTCTGATAGAATTCTGCTCTAAAACTATCTGGCCCTGGGCTTTTTTTTTTTTTAATTTGGAAACTGCTAATGACTGATTCTATTTCCTTAGGCGTTATAGGTGTATTTAAATTGTCTATCTGATATTGATTTGACTTTGGTAGGTGATAGTTTTCAAGGTATTTGCCCATTTCTTTTAGGTTTTCCAATTTTGTGGAGTACAGATTTTTAAGTATGACCTAATGATCCTCTGGATTTCCTCAGTGTCTGCTGTTATGTTCCCTTTTTCATTTCTGAATTTTTTAATTTGGGCTTTTTTCTCTCGGACTTTCAGTTACTTTGCATGACGGTTTGTCTATCTCGTTGATTTTCTCAAAGAACCAACTCTTTTTTTTTGTTTGTTTGTTTTTTTTTTTTCGAGACAGGGTTTCTCTGTGGCTTTGGAGCCTGTCCTGGAACTAGCTCTTGTAGACCAGGCTGGTCTCAAACTCACAGAGATCCGCCTGCCTCTGCCTCCTGAGTGCTGGGATTAAAGGCGTGCGCCACCACCGCCTGGCAGAACCAACTCTTTGTATCATTGGTTCTTTGCTTTGTTCTCTTCGTATTTTATTGATTTCCACCCTCAGGTTGATTATTTCCTGACATCTACTCCTCTTGGCTGCATTAACTTTTAGTTGTTGTTGTTCTAGGGCTTTCGGGTGTGTTGTTAAGTTGCTAGTGTGAGATCTCGCCACATTCTTTTTGAAGGCACTTAGTGCTGTGAACTTTCTTTCCTCTTAGCATCACCTGTGTGTCCCATAAGTTTGGATATGTTTTGTATTCATTTCATTGAATTGTAGAAGGTCTTTAAGTTCTTCCTTTATCTCTTCCTTGACACAGTTGTCATTCAGCATAGAGTTTTTCAGATTCCATGAGTTTATAGACTTTCCATTGTTTTTGTTATTGTTGAAGTCCAGCTTTAATCCATAGTGGTCTGACAGGATGCAGGGAATTATTTAAATTTTCTTGTATCTGTTGAGACTTGCTTTGTGACCCAGTATATGGCTAACTTTGGAGAATGTTCCATGAGATGCTAAGAAGAAAGTATATTTTTTTGTGTGTTTGGGTGAAATATTCTGTAGACATCTGTTAGGTTCATTTGGTTCACAATGTCTGTTAGCGCCCATATGTCTCTGTTAGATTTTGTCTGGATGACCTGTTCATTGGTGAGAACTGGGAAAGTATACAAGTTTTCTACTATCGATGTGTAGGGCCAAAGTGTGATTTAAGCTTTAGTAGTGTTTACTTTACAAACTTGGGTACTCTTGTGTTTGGAACATAGGTGTTGAGAATTGAGATATCATCTTGGTGGATTTTTCCTTTGATGAGTATGAAGTGTCCTTCCCTATCTCTTTTGATTAATTTTGGTTAGAAGTCTATTTTGTTGGATATTGCAATAGCTACACCAGCTTGCTTTTTGGGTCCATTTGCTTGGAAAATATTTTTTCAACTCTTTACTCCGAGGCAATGCTTCTCTTTGAAGTTGAGGTGTGTTTCTTGTGTGCAGCAGAAGGATGGCTCCTGTTCCCGCATTCATTCTGTCAGTCTGTGTCTTCTTATTGGGGAATTGAGTCCATTAATATTGAGATATATTAATGACAAATGATTGTCAATTCCTATTATTTTGTTGTTGGCCATGTGTGTGCATGCATGTGTGCACACACTTGCATGCTTTCCTTCTTTTGATTTTGCTGGTGTGAGAATACTTACTGACTGTTTTTCATGGGTGTAGTTAACCTCCTGAAGTTGGAATTTTCCTTCTATCACCTTCTGAATTTTTGGGAAGAATTAAATTTACTTTGTCATGGGATATCTTGTTTTCTCCATCTATGGTGATTGAGAGTTTTTCTGGGTATAGTAGTCTGGGTCACATCCATGGTCTCTTGGAGTCTGCAAGACATATGTCGTGGTCTTCAAATTTTTGAGTCTCCTTTGAGAAGTCAGGTGTAATTCTAATAGGTCTGCCTTTATATGTTACTTGACCTTTTTTTTCTATGTAGCTTTTAATATTCTTCCTTTCTGTATGTTTAGTGTTTTGTTATTATGTGGTAGAGGGACTTTCTTTTCTGGTTCAGTCTGCTTGGTATTCTGTAAGCTTCTTGTACCTTCATAGGTATCTCCTTCTGTAGGTTGGGAAAGTTTTCTTCTACGAGGCTGTTGAAGATATTTTCTGGGCCATTGGACTAGGATTCTTATTTGTCTTCTCTTCCTATTATTCTTAGGTTTGGTATTTTGATAGGGTTCCAGATTTCTTGGGAATTTTATGTAGACATAATTTTCCTGTCCCTCAGTCTGTCTCAAATAAACACACTTAGGTTTATATTAATTGCAAATGCTCAGCCAATAGCTCAGGCTTATTACTAACTAGCTCTTACATTTTAAGTATTCTCTCTTCCATCTCTTGTGTTATGCTGGTTATACTTGTGTCTGTAGTTCCTGTTCACATATCTATATTTTACCATTTCCAGGATTCCCTCAGTCTGTGTTTTTTTAATTGCCTCTATTTCCATTTTCAGATCTTGAACAGTTTTATTCATTTCTTTTACCTGTTTGTGTTTTCCTGGATTTTTTTTTAAAGGGATTTGCTCATTTCCTCCTTAAGGACCTCTGTCATCTTCATAAGATTGGGTTTAAGGTCATTTTCTTATGCTCTTTTGGAATATCTAGGGCTTTTTGTAATAGGATAACTGAGCTCTGGTGTCACCTTATTGCCCTGGGTGTTGTTATGTTCTTATGCCCCATGTCTAGTCACCTGGGTTTGGAATTATAATCAGATTAGATGTTGATTTCTGATTCTATCTTTGTTGGGTGGTTGCTTTTTGGGTGTTTCCCCATTGTTTTCTGTTTCCTCTCTGGTCTTCTGGCCAGGGTGGCCTGTGGTTCTGGTGACCAGCAAGTTTTCAGGCCCAGTAGTGTGTCTCTACTGGGTTTTTGGTGGTCTGCTTGGCGTCTGGGATTTTGGATGTTCCCTTTATTTCTGAAGTTCTGGGGTTTTGAGAACTGGTGTGGCCTCTGGTTTTTTGGATACAGGAGTGATCTCTGGGATTCTTGGGTCCCTAACACTAGCATGACCTCCGGCAGAGTGGGTGTCTTCTGGGGTTCCTAGTTCCTGTGTGGACTCTGACAGGGCTGGAGTCATCTGTTGGGCTGGGGTAGGAAGCCCAGGGAGACAGTGATACTCTAATTTTTGTTTTTAAGGAGAAAGAAGAGAATATAGAAGAGGGTCTCTATATGTGACAAATAAACAAATAAAAATTACATTTATAGTTTGGAGCTGGGTGTGATAGCCACATCTATTATCCCAGCACTAGGGAGGCTGAGGCATATTTGAGGCCAACTGGGTTATTTACTGGGATCTTGTCTGTATTAAAAAGAAAAGGTTATATGATGTGGGATTTCCCCTCTGTGTGCTGTGACTATCATTGGTTAATAAAGGAACTGCTTTGAACCTATAGCAGAGCTATAGGGGAATAGAGATAGGTGGGGAAAACTAAACTGAATGCTGGGAGAAAGAAGGGCAGAGTGAGAAAAGCCATGTAGCCCCACCAGAGACAGACACCGGAACTTTAGCCGGTAAGCCACAGCCATGTGACGATACACAGATTAATAGAAATGGGTTAAATTAATATGTAAGAGTTAGTCAATGAGAAGCTAGAAGCTAATGGGCCAAGCAGTGATTTAAATAATATGGTTTCTGTGTGATTATTGCAGTTCTAGGCGGCCAGGACGAACAAGTAGCCCCCTTCAAAGGTTATATTTAACTTAATATATCTAAAATGGTTTTTAAAATATTTTTTATTTATTATGTATACAATATTCTGTCTGCATGCATGCCTGCAGGCCAGAAGAAGGCACCAGACTTCATTACAGATGGTTATGAGCCACCATGTGGTTGCTGGGAATTGAACTCAGGACCTTTGGAAGAGCAGGCAATGCTCTTAACCACTGAACCATCTCTCCAGCCCCTCCAAAATGTTTTTATTTCAGCATGCAGGCAAATAAGACATCATGAATAAGTATTTTACAAGGTCTGGGAAGTTGGCTTGGTGGTTAGGAGTTCAAATCCCCAGTCACCTACATAAAAATCTGGGTGTGGCTACGGGTGCCTCTGACTCCAGTGCTTCTGGAAGACCGGCCATTGCAGTCAGATCACTCAGGTAAGGGTCTCTGAATGAGACTTCAGTCTTGGGCACTGGACTCTGGGCCAACAAGGAGGCCCAAGTCTTCCCCACAGAGGGATGAACTAGCAGCTGGCCTGTGAAGGACCCTGTGGTGATACTTTGTGCTTTAACAAACAAAGTTTACCTGAAGATCAGAGTGCGGAGCTAGCCACCAGTTAAGTGTAGAGGCCAGGCAGTGGTGGCACACACCTTTGATCCTAGCACTCAGTAGACAGAGGCAGACAGAGCTCTGTGAGTTCAAGACCATCCTGGGCTATGCTAGATTGATCCAGTCTCAAAGAGAAACATAGCCAGGCAATGGTGGCTCACACCTTTAATCCCAGTACTTGGCAGTCACAAGCCTTTAATCCCAACACTAGGGAGGTGGAGACAGGAAGGGATATGGTTGGGTGGAGAGAGGAATATAAAGTGGGAAGAGACAGAAGTTCAAGGCATTCAGTTTGAGGACTTGTAGAGACAGGATACCCCATTTGGTCTGAGGACTTCGTAGCCAACTAGTGGTTGGCTGCTCTGCCTCTCTGATCTTTCACTCCCTAATACCTGACTCTGGGTTTTTATCATTAAGACCAATTAGAAATCGTGCTACAGGGCCTCAGCTCTGGGCTTGCTCATTCCTCTTGTGTTTGGAACTCTAGGTGGGAAACATTCGGGCAGGACCACTCTTTGATGTCACTGGAAGAAGGGAGAAAGGCCAGGGTTTTCTTCTCGTCCTGCCCTTGGTGTCCTGAAGTGATGACAGCAGACAGACTTGGAAGTGTGCTAAGGAGGAGCAGGCAGGCCCTTTCCTCTGCTCCCAGGAAGGATCCAGACCTATACTATTGCTCAGCCAGCCCAGTCCACACTCCAGCCTGCCATTTGCAGCTTACACAAGCGTCACAGCCTCCCTCCCCTGTAGGACTTCTCACCGACGTTAGCTTTAGGACAATTTCTAAACATCTCTGTATGGCACTAGAAAAGGTTTTAGGGGCTGGGGTAAAAACAGTGAGAGACAGCTTGCTTAGCGGACACATGCAAGGCCCTGGGGTTCACCCCTTAAACTCCCAGGGTTATCGCAAAACATGAAACATACAGAGTAGCCTGTATCATATAATGTACGGAACATGTGACACACATACACACGTGTGTGTTATAGCAATGCAGAATAAGTCATGTGGAAATCAGATCTCAGCTTATTTTTTGAATTATTAACTTCTCAGCCTTTTTCCTGGGCTCAGCCTTACCTTCTCTGTTCCTCATTCACTTGCCATTCCAGATTCTTCCAAAGCAAAGCCGGGAAATGATACAGCTCTATCCACAGGGGTTTCTTTGAACTCAGGGATGTAAAGTGTGAACTCTGTGTTACAACACGAGGGAAAGTTGTAATACTGGAAAATGAAAAGACCCAGGGAGCAGCATAAGGGCGGTGCTGCCCAGGTGGGCTCACACTGGACTCGACACTCAGGAGGACTCGGAGTCATACTGCAGGTGACATCCAGAGATGCTCTCTGTGCAGCTGGGGAAGAGTGAGAGCAGGTGGTTTTTGTCCGTGGAGCAGGCAATGGCTTGGTGCCACATCTGAGCATCCTATGGGGTTCACGCCAGCCTGGTGGTCGTCCAGTGTGCAGGCAAAGACACTGAGCAGTAAGGCTTTGTACTAGTCGGGCTGCTCTAAGGGAACAGAACTGATAGAGTGAACACACACACACACATATCACACACACATATGGAATCTATTGACTGGGATGTAGACGGTATAGCCCAACAGTGGCTGTCTCATGACAAACACGGAGACTCCTGTAGTTGTTCAGCCCACGAGGCTGAGTGTCTCAGCAGTCCCAGTCTGGTGCTTGGGTCTGAGAAGAATCCTGGAGAGCTGTTTGACTTTGGTTGGAATCCTGAAGAAATTGGATTTAATACTGGCTACCCAGCAGGGTCGTCGGACGTGCTCGTGAGAATGGAGGGCAAGCGAGCATACAGCAAAGTTTCTGTCTCCTGTGTCCTCTTCTGTGGGCGGTCACCAGACGGTGCGATCCAGATTTGGGATGGGTTCGATACTGGATTCAAATAATCTGATTAAGAACATCCCTCGCAGGCGTGGCTAGCATCTTGGACTTGAGTTGATTCCAGATGTGGTCAAGTTCACAGGTGTGGAGGTCAGCCTGGCAGTGGTTCAGACTCAGGTGTACCCCATCCCCAGTGTGAACTTGGGCCTGCCCCAAACCTTAGACTTCAGTTTCCTCACCAGCAGAGTGGAGGTAAGAACACGGTGACATTGTACTGTACTGGGGACAGCAGTGCCTGGCAGAGCGAACCTGCAGAAAACAGTAGCCACAAAATTAGTGGGCTTTTTTGAACTATTAATGTGTCTGTGTGTGTATACGTATGTACGTATGTATGTGCGTATGCATGTATGCATGTGTGTATGTATGTGCATATGTATGTGTGTTTGGTTGAGACAGGACTTCTTGGAGCCAAGTCTGGGCTCAAACTTGTTATGGCAGCCGAGTGACCTTGAAATTTTGATTCTCCTGCCTCAACCTCTGGAGTGCTGAGGTTACAGGCATGTGTCACCTCTCCCAGTTTCTCATGAGACTTTTTTTTTTTTTTTTTTTTGGTTTTTCGAGACAGGGTTTCTCTGTGGCTTTGGAGCCTGCGCTGGAACTAGCTCTTGTAGACCAGGCTGGTCTCGAACTCACAGAGATCCGCCTGCCTCTGCCTCCCGAGTGGGATTAAAGGCGTGTGCCACCACCGCCCGGCGAGACTTATTTTCATGCCCCATCCCCACCCCTCTCTTTTTTTGCTGAGACAGGTTCCCTTTAGCCTAAGATGGTCTCAAAGTTGGCTCTCTGTAGCCTGGGCTAGTCTTGAACTCAGCTACGCAGCTGAGTGGGACCTTGAGTCTCCAATCCTCTTGCCTCCACCTGCCACTTGCTGGGATTACGAGCCTGCCTCTTGTAGGCATGTGTTCTGTGTGGTGGAGAGGATGGAACCAGGGCTTCCTGCACGCTGGACAAACACTTTCCACTCTCACTCCCTGAAATGTTACCAGCAGCTAAGAGTGCCATATCATTGCTCCTGGTGTCCCTGAGCAACGCTGGACCATCCCTTCTCCTCGTGTCTCCCTGGTGGTGGCAGGGTCTTCTGGCGTCTGAGGACCATCCTATTTTTAGAAGCATTTAGGCTTCTGAGTTGTTGAAACTTTGAGCCACATCTGGTACTGTCGGGCACCCCTGAGTCCAGCCCACAAGCCCATGACTCACCCCTGTTGTCTGGGGAAGCCAATCAGCCCCAAAGACAGCCCCGACTCCCCCGGGATCCCCAGCTGCTGCTCCTGGCATGAACAGCGCCACCAGCCACCCCCATCCCTGCCAGACACTTGGGCAGGCTGCCAGGCCTGACTGCCAGTCCCACCCGGATGGCAGCAGACAGCCTCCGCCCAGGCCTCCCTCCCTCTCTCTCTCTCTCTCTCTCTCTCTCTCTCTCTCTCTCTCTCTCTCTCTCTGTGTGTGTGTGTGTGTGTGTGTGTGTGTGCGTGTGTGTGCACACACGTGCGCGCAGGCACAGTTTTGTATGCCGCTTAATTCCCTTCTCCTGGGCTTGTTTTGCTCCAGGTTTTAAATTCATTTTTAGACTCCAGCCTCCTCCCTCCCCTCGAGCTCTGGATTCTATTCTTAGAGGGGATGGGGGTGTGCTTGGGCTCTGCAGTGAAGTAGACAGAAGTTTGCCCACGTGCTCCGGCCGCCTGAGATAGAGTTAATTAAGACAGAGGCTTTGAGCGGCAGGTTCATTGGCCGGAAACGCAGCTGGCTGCTGAGGCTGCCGCTGCCCGGGGTGCCCGCTGCTAAAGCCAGCTCTGCGGGTGGATGCGTGCTCCGGTCGCCCCACCTCTCAAGGCCCAGGCAGGATGCTCCTGGACTCAGCAGCCCGCCTGATGGCTTATTGGTTAAATATGAACTCTCGGAGCATGTTGGCTGCGGAGAGATTTTTTTAATTAGATAAATAAATTTTAAAGGCTCCGGGAGCAGGGCAGCCTCCAGGAACCAGAGCCAGCGAAATAAGCTTTGTCTGGCCAAGGAAGCTGACCTTCCTCAAGGCCAGCCTGGGAGCTCTCTGGAGGACAGGCAGGAAGAGAGGGGAGAAGAGAGAAGGAGCGGGTAGGGAGCATGATGTGGGGATGGTTGAGGGCCTGGGGCTCTGAGGGTCAACGGTCACCTAGAAAGAAAGGCAGCTAGTAAGAGACTAGACCCCGACAGAGGAGCCAGGCCAGAGGGTTTCAAATCCTAGCTCCAGTCTTCCCACCTCAGGCAAGGTGCTTCACTTCTCTGGGCCTCTTTCTTCTGGGGCAAACAATAGTTCCCCTCCTTAAGTTCACACAGAGTGCCTCAGCGGTCCCTGCACAAAATGTGAATTATTGACGAATCTCACTTCATTGTGGTAATAAAGGACACAGATCCCCACCCCCGAAAACCGAGGAACTGGGAGGCTTGGGACCTGGGTGTGCGCAGGTGACGGGCCTGGCAGAGTGAGGCCACTCAGTAGTCCTGGGAACTTTCGGCGGCCACAGGGCTTCGGCCTGGAGACTTGGATACTCCAGGGTCACTGTGCCAAAAAGAAACACGACCTGGAGCTGTTCCTGGGCAGGCACTTGGACACCCAGACCCAGTCCACGTGACACAGTCCGAGAGCCAGGCATGTGAGCGGATAACTTTCTGGAAGATTCGTGCCCTGTGTCAGAATTCTGAATCTCGGAACGACTGCAAAATGAAATCATTGTTGGATATTTGTACCCAGCAATAAATAAGAGAAGAAATGATGTGTTAGTCAGTTTTACACCGCTGTGTCAAAACCCTGGAGAGAAATGCACTAAAAGCCGGAAATGTTTATGGGCTCCGTAGTTTCAGAGATATCAGTCTCAGTCTCTGGCCATCCATTGTTCCATCCCTGTGATGTCATAGTGCCTCTCAGTGAGCAGAGGGAGTGTCAGCTCAGTCCCTGAGTAACCTCACTTCCTGTTAAGTCTTACCTCAAGGAAATGCCATCTCCCTCCCAGCAACCCCACACGCTGGTTGCCCAGCTTTAGAGATCAGCCTAGGCAGGCCGTCTCTTCTCACCCAGCTGAGAATCGGTATAAGGAACGCTATAGCCCTCACAATTCAGTACCATTCACCGCTTCCACTTAGAGCGGCCACACACCACATTCCACGGCTGTCTTTCCAGGACCCACCGGCTGCTCCCACAACAGCTGGACTGGTTTATTTTATATGCTCACCAGTGTGGCACAGTGAACCAGCCTTCATGCCCTCACCAGCCTTTACCGCTTATTACAAAAGAATTCTAGACTGGGTGGTGGTGGCATAGGCCTTTAACCCCAGCACTCGGGAGGCAGAGGCAGGCGGATCTTTGTGAGTTCGAGACCAGCCTGGTCTACAAGAGCTAGTTCCAGCGCAGGCTCCAAAGCCACAGAGAAACCCTGTCTCGAAAAAACAAAAAAAAACCAACCAACCAACCAAACAAACAAAAACAAAAAAACAAGAATTCACACGCCTGTAATTCCAGCACTCAGGAAGCAGAGGCACGTGGGTCCTGAGGTCCTGCTGGGTAGCTAGCCCACTCTCCTTGACAAGCTCCAGGCCAGTATGAGGCCTGTCTCAAAACCCAAGGTGATCTTTACCCTGCCCACATGAAATCCTAGCTCTCACCCCTTCTTGAGGAAAGTTTGCAACGGGCAGACACCATCACAGAAAACTACAACCAATCAGGATGCAGAGTTGCAGAGTCAGCCCCCATGGGCACATCTGTGATGCAACTCCCTCACCTGAAGCTCGGGGATGACTGCAGAAGAGTGGCTGGAAAGATTGTGAGAGCCAGAGGACAAGGAGTTTGCGGTGAGACCCTGTCTCCTGGGAATGAGAGAGGCTGCACCTTTGACCCTCGCCAACAGGACACCCCCCCCCAACAAGGACAACACCAACAGGCATGCTAATGTGGATTGGGAGAGCCCAGAGGGCCTCAGTCCTGCACAGAAAGCTGCAGGCAACTAGGGAATGCTGGGAGCAGGAGAAACAGTATTCTCCAGAGCACACCAATTGGTTATCTAATCCCAATGTTCAGCCCTGAAGGCCTACATACAAGTACCATTACACACACGCACACAAATACACATATACACACATATGTAATAACAGTTAAAGGAAAAATATTCATTAAATTTGAGAGAAAGTAAGAGCAAGGAGGGTACATGGGAAGGTTTAGAGGGAGGAAGAAAAGGGGGATGTGACGTGATTATAATCTCAAAAAAATTATAAAAAAAAAAAAACAAAAAAACCTCAAGATGGACAACACCCGAGGTTCTCCTCTGGTCTAAAACCTGCACACTCTCACATATGTGTTCATCTGACCACACATGTGGACCTGCATGCACACACACACACACAAACACACACACACACACACACACGCAGGCTTCTAGCCAGCCTGGGGGTTCTGTTTAGCATTTGTTTACTGATCACAGGGCTGAGTGTCTTCTCATGTATGGTCAGGCTGTGGCTTGGATCTGAATTGTCCCCCAGTTTTGTTTTCTGAGACAAGTGTAGTCTTGACTGTCCTGGAACTCGCTCTGTAGACCAGGCTGGCCTTGAACTCCGAGATTCACCTGCCTTGGCCTCCCGAGTGCTGAGATTAAAGGCGTGTACCGGGGGCTGGAGAGATGGCTCAGCGGTTAAGAGCATTGCCTGCTCTTCCAAAGGTCCTGAGTTCGATTCCCAGCACACAACCATCTGTAATGAGGTCTGGTGCCCTCTTCTGGCCTGCAGGCATACACACCGACAGAATATTGTATACATAATAAATAAATAAATATTAAAAAAAAAAAGGCGTGCACCGCCACCACCTGGCTAGGCTTGAGCGTTTGAACACTTGGTCTCCAGCTAGTGGCACCATTTTCTTTGGAGGTCTGAGAAACCTTTGGGTCGGTGTCCGAGGAAAGAGTGGCTCGCTGGAGGCAGACCACAAAGGCAATATTGATTTCTGGTTCTGGCTCCAATTCATCAAGCGGTCACGGCACTCAAGGCCCCAATGCCTTGGCTGGAGCCTGTCCACTCATGTGCCTTTCCCGCCACGAAACGGTGAGCAGCAACACGCATCACCCCGCTCACGCGGCATCTTTCAGCGTGACAGAAAACGTTCCTCAGACTTTACCCAACCACGACAGAATGCCAAGGAGAAACAGCTTAGGGGAAGAGGACTTATTTTTGTCTCACGGTTTCAGAAGTTTCTTCCTGTGACTGGCTCTTGACTGGAGGGTGTTTAGGCCTGCTCACCTCAGGTAGCCAAGAAGCAGAGAGAGCCAGAGAGAGACTGGGGGTAGGAACCTTGCAAAGATCCAGCTCCTTCTACAAGATTCCACCAATGGCGTCAATTAAGCCATGAATGAACTGGAACCCTTCTGATCCAATCATATTCTCTAGCCACAAATGAGCATTTGGGGGGCATTTCAGATTGAGACCCTAGCAGAACCTGTTGACTTTGCACCTGGCATTCCTGCAGGGTCTTCTGGAAGGCCCTTTCTTCACGTGTCTACCTCCTGGCCTGCAGACTTGCCTGAGCTGGCCTGTGAGCCAGAACTCCTGCAAGTTCCTGTTTCTCAGTATAGCCACCTCCGGGATACCTGGCTCAGCTGACGGGGAGCAGAGGTCAGCCAGGCCTTCTTCCCTCAGCGCTAAAGTTCAAGGTGATGATCCCAGGGCGGGGCTAAGATGGATACAGAATGTATGTGGATGTGTGTGGATGTCTCTGCTGCGGAGGGAGAAGAGGAGGCTCAGGAGAGGGTAGCTGTCAGTGGCTGACGCCGCTCACTTTCACCAGAGGATCTTGAGAGGACAGGAGCCTCGGGTGCCTGGGCAATGGTGTCTGCCTCCTCAGTGCTCTCTGACTCGGATCTCACAGAGCTAGAGCAAAATCAGCCGATCATGTTGGTTCAGTTCGACGACTCTTTACGTGTGTGTATGTGCACATGCGTGTACACACGCCTAGGTAGCCATCTTGCAGACTCGGCCCGTGCCCTCCCTGCTGTTTCCCAGGTAGTGCAATGCCCACATAGGAGAAGCACGGTTCCCACAGCTGCCTTGGCCCATGAGGCTTCTGCTCCTGAGTTTCAAATTGGTAGGCACACCAAGGTCCTCAGTTCCTTTCTCTCAGAGTAGAGATGTGAGGTTTATGCCTCCCTTCCATCTTCCTTCCCTCCTCTTCTCCCTCATCCCTTTCCCTCCCATTCATGTTCTCTTATTGATATACCACCCCCTGGTTCTCCAGTAGGGTGATTCTGGCCCTGGAGACACGTCCTCATCCACGACTGTGACAATGACTCTAGGGTCAGAGTAGGGCCACCCTCCGTGCCCAGGAGGCCCTTCCAAGAGCATGACCCATCTGCGTCAGCAGATGATGTGGGAGTGTTCTCCTGTATTTTGTATTACTCTTATTGGTTGAATAAAGAGCTGCCTGGCTTATAAGATGGGTCAGCCCTTAGGTGG
>JAQHUG010000040.1:10018558-10033264 GCA_028555095.1 Dicrostonyx torquatus
CACTGTTCCATGGGAGGGGACGTCGGAGCTGCTGGAGGGGGTCACTGTTCCATGGGAGGGGACATCGGAGCTGCTGGAGGGGGTCACTGTTCCGTGGGAGGGGACGTCGGAGCTGCTGGAGGGGATCACTGATCCATAGGAGGGGACGTTGGAGCTGCTGGAGGGGAACACTGATCCATGGGAGGGGACGTCGGAGCTGCTTTGTAACAGGGTGAATACCCACGGGCAGCTGGCGGGAATTGACACCCATGGAGGGCTGTGAGCTCAGGTGCCTGGCCCAGAGATAAGCTCCCTGTTTGCCTGATAGAGCCATACAACCGTGGTTTCTGGGAAGCTGCATCTGAGGCTGTCCACACTGGTGTGCTTGGCTCAGGCAGGACAGGCTCAGCCCCCATACGGAAGCAACAGCTGGTGGCAGGGATGACCAGGGTGGCACACAGAGGGTCTGTTTCTTCATTTGTAAATGTTTCTTAATCCTTCCTGGGCTGGAGTGTATCTGTAACCCCGGATACAACTATGGACAGAGTTGATGACATCTTTTCTCTCGAAGTTCATCTTAGGAAGAGTCTCACATTACAAGCTGCCAAGGCGGATAGGTCACTGGAGGGGTCAGGCCCAGTGAAGGTTACTCTGAAGATGCAGCCTTTGGGTGGAGCCAGAGGACCCATGCTGGCCATGTGAAGCTCGCCCAGGGCCATGTGAAGCTTGCCCAGGGCCTGGAGATAGGAGTTGGTTGCATTTGTCATGAGCTGAAGAGAGCCCCTTGTGAGTCTCCTGCCGCTCATTATCTGGGCAGGCATTCCATGGAGCCCATTTAAGGCTCCCAGTGGGAGCATCCAGCAGAGGTGACCACTGGCAAGGCCGCAGGGCTGCTTCCTGCAGGTCAGTCATGTCTTCAGAAGACAATGGGACTTTTGTTGGGATGCATGGCTATAGTGGGGATCTAGGCTTAGTGCAGCCCAGGTTACAGGCCTGGGAGTGTGGGGCCTACACATGAAGCTTGCCTGTGTGTTGTGGAATATTGGCTGAAGATGTCTTACACTGTGGAATGCTTTTTAATGATGTAGAGATGTGCTGCATTTGTTTAACTCTGTGAAGCTGTGTTACTTTGCCTGTCTAAAACACCCGATTGGTCTAAGAAAGAGCTGAACGGCCAGTAGCGAGGCAGAGAAAGGATAGATGGGGCTGGCTGGAAGAGAGAATAAATAGAAGGAGAAGTCTGGGAAGAGAAGATCAAGGAGCAGGAAAAGGAGGAGAGGAGGACATCAGGGGCCAGCCACCCAGCTACACGACCAGCATTGGAGTAAGAAAGAAAGGAAAGATATACAGAAATAGAGAAAGGTTAAAAAACCCAGAGGCAAAAGATAGATGGGATAATTTAATTTAAGAAAAGCTGGCTAGAAGTAAACCAAGGAAAGGTGGGGCATTCATAAGAAAGAGTAAGACTCTGTGTATGATTTACTTGGGAGCTGGGTGGCAGGCCCCTGAAGGAGAAAAGAACCAAAGAGTAAAAAAAGTCAGCTACACCTATGGGCCCTCATGGCTGAAGTCATCCACCACCTATAGACCCTTATGGCTGTAGCTGGGCAGGCGGCTTTGCCTTTCTGTGTTTTAGTCTCCTGGTCTATAACATGGGCACCCGTGAGTGCATAGCCAGGGCCACAGTCAGTCACAGCACTGAGAAGGATCTCCAACTCTGGGGCGTGGCGTGCACACTACAGTGAACAACCTTCTAGTGAGGACGACCCCCGGCACATTTCCTCTATACACTGGAATGGTACCAAATTGGCTAGGAAAGCTTTCCCTGCAAGCTGAGTGCCCACTGATCCAAAGGGACCCTAAAAACAAGGAGTTCATTTTTTCCTCACGGAAAGAAATCCAGCAAGTAGCTAGGTTATTCTGTAGGGATGAACTCTGACTTTCTTAGTCTCTTCTGTGCAGTCCTAAGATGTATGTGCACCATGTGCATGCAATACCTACAGTGGCCAGAAGGGGGCTTGGGATCTCTGGAATTATAGACCATTGAGAGCTGACATATGAGTGCTCAGAACCAATTCCAGGTCCTCTCCTAGAGCAGCAAGTGCTCTTAATCACTGAGCATTTCTCCAGCCCCCTCCCACATTTTTTCTTTTTAATATTTACTTATTTGTGTCTGTGTTTATGTGTTCATGCCACAGCATGTGTAACAGCATGTGTAGAAGGCAGAGGACAGCTTGTGGAACAAACCATGTGGGTCCTAGAGATTGAACTCATGTCATGAGGTCTAATGGCAGATATCTTTACCCACTGTGCTGGTTAGTTTTATGTCAACTTGATGCAAGCTACAGTCATCTGAGAGGAGGGAGCCTCAATTGAGAAAATGCCCCCATAAGATTGGGATGTAGGCAAGACTTTAGGGCATTTTCTTAATGATGGGTGGGGCAGGACCTGTCATTATGGGTGAGATCCCAGAGTATATAAATAAGCAGGCTGAGCAAGCCAGGAGAAGCAAACCAGGAAGTAGCACCCTCCATGGCCTCTATCAGCTCCTGACTCCAGGTTCCTTCCCTGTTTGAGTTCCTGTCCCGACTTTCTTCGGTGATGAACGGTGTGATGGGGAAGTTGCTTCCGGTGACAATGTTTCATCACAGCAGTAGCGACCCTGCCTAAGACACCGGCTGAGCCACCTCACTCAAAAGGGAGACACTTTACTCTGTCTCTTTGTGTTGAGATCACCACAGGTGACTGTGGTGTCTGAGGTGTGGCTGGAGCCAGGGGGCCATACCGACCCTGGTAGAGAGTTGACCAAAGTTGTGCCTCTGGGCCGATGGATCTAGGTGACTGTTTCCTCCGCATGGTAGAGTCTGCAGGGAAACAGCTAGAAGCAGCCTGCTCCTCAACCCCCAGGCCCCATGGACAGTGTCTTTCTTGGTTGGTCGTGGAGTTTCAGGCGAGTGCTTCCCTGAGATAGATCTGATGCAGGTGACACCCAAGGCACTGTGTTTTGGGGGTTGGGGTTTGGAGTCTTGCAAAATGATTCCATGGGTTATAGACATGTTTTGTGCCCAAATGGAACCAAGGGACATGTTCCTCGCTCTATGAACACTTGAGGACATTTTCAAAGGTGGTTCCAGGTTCCTAGCAAGTCCCAAAGCTTCTTTCCTCCCTCTAGGAGGGGTGTTTGGATTCACAGGAAATGAGTTTGAGTCACCTCCTTGAGTTCTAGCGACTATACAGACATGGACAGTCAAAGGGATGAATCGACCAGAGCCTAGCTCTACGGTGGCCCTTGCCCGTGGATCTTCCTGATGTCCAGCCCTGTTAGAGCCAGAGTCTGACCCCAAGACACTCCTGTGATGGCTGCTTCCCAGGGATGTGACACAGATCTTGGAGAACCAAGAGAGTGATCCCTTGAGGGACCATTTGACCCCCGACCTAGCCTTTATATCTTCATCTCTAGACTGCTGTCGGCAGAGGAGGGCTTGCTGTGGGTTGACACATAGCCAACACTGTAAGGCTTAGAACAGCTGAGAGGTGGCATTTATCATAGTCACAGGGACCAGGACCCAAACTGAGGTGTCCTGAGGGCTGTGGACACTCTGGAGGCTGCTCCTTCCTGCTCTGCCCAAGCAAGGAAGGCTCCAGTTCCCACCTCCATCTTCCTGCACTCTGCTGTGTCTCTAATGAAGACACTTGTCCTTGGCGGCATTCCAGGTCATCCATGAGGACCCTGTGCAGACACATTTTCCAATATCACCTTCCCAGGTGAGTGGCAGGCTGGGGGGTCAGGGCTTGACACGACTTCATTGCTCTACTTGGTGGCCTTAGAAAAGTCCTCAGATTGCTTTCACTTCACTTATTTCAAATAAAAATTATTTATTTATGTGTCTGCATACACGTGTGTGGGTGCCTGTGGAGGGCAGAAGAAGGTGTCAGGTCCCCTGGAGCTGGAACTGAAGGCACTTGTGAGCCACGTGATGTGGGTGCTGGGAACTGAACATGAGTCCTCTGGAAGAACAGCAAGGGTTCTTCACTGCTGAGCCATTTCTCCAGCCCTTCTAACTCATGAGCTTTGTGGGGAGTCTCTGATAAGGTGGATTTTAGGGGGCTGATTAAATGAGCTGACGTGCTCTGGATTAGGTCCCGTCCTGGCTCTGGGTTAGCATGCTCTTGAGAGGCATTTGAGGCAGTTGGAAGTGAGAGAAGCTGTCTCAGTCGCTTTCCGTTCTCCTCCCCGTGGCTCCCTCCTGTGGGACCACAGCCCTTTCCGGGACACCTGCATCCACAGGTGTCATCTGTACCTTAGGCCTCTCCCTGGGGTCATCAGTCAGCAAGGAAAACCACCTGCCTCAGGTGCCTCTGGGGCAAACGTGGCTTCGCAGTGCAGAGCCAAGGCTGAGGCATTTGCGGGTGAGAGCTGGGGCGTGGGAGTGACTCTTAATTCCCAAGTCTCCACACATTTTCCTAACTGTATCTTTTTGTGTCACTGTCTCAAAATAGACACCCTTGTGGGCTTTCCTGGGCTCAAAATAGTCAGGAGCTGGGGCTTGCCATCCACATCCGAGTTTGCGTTATAGCAAGTCACTCACCGCTTCTGATTGGAAGGTTCCCTTGGCAAACAGGCCTCCTTTTATGGAAGAATGAAATCTCCGTGCGAGCTGGGCTCTGAAAGGCCTTCAGCAGGTCGCTGGGGCAGGGGCCTGCGATGGGGGGTCATGCTTGCTCTGGACAGGGCTTCCTGGAGTTTGGTGGGGGCCTGTTGCTTGCCGCACTAGGGTCACCTTGAAATTATGGTTCCTGCTTCGGTCCATCCCAGACTGTCAAGGTGAGCAGGAGAAATGGATTTGACTCTCATCTCTTCTACTAGGACCGTCATGACTGTGCATGCCTCTCTTCTTCCTGGTAACTCAGTTTCCCTTTCCATCCACGTGGGCAACTGCTTGTGGACGTTGACCAAGGCTGTCATGAAGACAGCATGTGTGAGTTTGTGCCCGGTACGGGGAAAGCCTCGGCAGTGTTGATTCTCTGGCAGACAACGGGCACACAATACATGGGTTTGGACCCAAAGAGAAGTAGAGATCTCTGTCCTTCACATCCCAATACAAGATGTCACAAAGGATGAGCAGCGATCTCCAGTGTGGTAGGATCAGTGGGAGTTGCAGGTGGCTGCTAAGTACGCGCTGTGCAGAGGAGGCGGCCTCGGTGGCAAGGTTCAGTAAAAGCAAGAGGGAAAGAGAGGGAAGTTCGTCCCAAGCTCTACAGTCCCTCTATTGGTATACAAGAGTGAACCTGGAAGGCTTAAAGGGGAGGGGGGGGGAAAGGGCAAAAAGGCAAGCCATCCTACTTGTACCTAAACATCTTCAGGGTGGGGTTTCCCTGCTGTCACAGGGCACTGGCCTGTTGTGAGGTAAGCCTCAGCTGTGTAAGGGGAAGGACAGACACTCTCTCTCTCTCTCTCTCTCTCTCTCTCTCTCTCTCTCTCTGTCTCTCTCTCTCTCTGTGTGTGTGTGTGTGTGTGTGTGTGTGTGTAGGCTAGAGACCAGCGTTAAGTGCCTTCTTCATTCTCTATCTTATTTTGAGACAGAGCCTCTCACTGAACCAGGAGATCACCAGGTGTGCAGGCTGGCTGGCCAGCGAGACCCAAGGATACTCTCGTTAGCTCCTACCCAGAGCCGGAGTTACAGGCATGCACCACAGGCTTGGCTTTTTTGTAAATTGTGGAGATTCGAACTTGAGCCCTCAGGTCTATGCAGTAACTACCTTACTCCCTCCAAGAGCACATGTATGGAGGAAAGAAGCTGTCTCTACCTCACTGACCCTTCCTTCCCAAGTATGGTGGGGAGGAGCCGGTGCTCAGAGGTGGGACTGGCAGGAGGAGCAGACCTGGGCTCAATCCTATGTCCAGTGTGGGTACTGTCATGGCTCTGTGACAGCCAAGGTCTCTGCAGTTTCGCTGAGTGCCGTTCACCATCTCATCAAAGAGGAGAGCACTCAGACCTCACGTCCTGGAAGAGGCCTCACTCCAGAGGCCATCTTCACTCCAGGTCTCTCTGTGGACAGGAATGAAGAGGGAACAAATGCCGGTCTGGTTGCTGGCTAGCACTTGACTTTGAGTGGCAGGGGTGGAGACTGTCTCTGTCACAGCTGAGGGCCATATCTTCCGGAGATGAGCCGGTGCCTTTGATGACAGCAACCCAGTAGCCTGGCAGGGAGCGTCTCCCCTTCCTCCACTTCGGTCCTGGTTGTGTACACTCCTGTAAGTCTAGGGTGAAGGAGGAGGAATGAAGACAGACGGATGTAGACAGGGAAGGATGGCGCTGCCTCTTCAGGGCTCCTTTGAAGTAGCTCCCCCATACCTCCATAACCCCAGCCCCCACTGCTTGGAACAGTGGATCTTTCTCTTTTCGGATTCTCTGACCTCTTTGGTGAGATTTAGTCAGTAGGTGGACAGCGAGCAGGGGCAAGGAAGAGTGACTCTGAGACCTGGGCAGGTGTCTCCAGCAGACTCTGCAGCGTGTCTCCGGTCAGGACACGGGGCTAACCATGTCCAACTGAAGGCATTCCAGGAGGGCTGGGAGGAAGCAGGCAGGCGACGCCCCTGTGGCATCCTGTGCACCACAGCGTGTGTTTCACGGCACATTTGGTCACTATGGTCAGATGACCTTCCTCTGGAGTGGAGTTAGCCTATGGCCATGAGAGTGTGCACACACTGAAGTGGGCGCCGTGACTTCTGGAAAGTGTGCCCATCTACCAGCTGTGCCGCATCAAGACTAGACGGTGGCCTTTAATCCCAGCACTCGGGAGGCAGAGGCAGGTGGATCTCTGTGAGTTCGAGGCCAGCCAGGTCTACAAGAGCTAATTCCAGGATAGGCTCCAAAGCTACAGAGAAACCCTGTCTCGAAAAAACAAAACAAACAAACAAACAAAGACTAGACTGTTCAGCACCCCAGAAAACCCCCAGCACGACTGCAGCAAGAGAAACCTCTTTAAAAAAGAGAGAAAGAGGGCTGGAGAGGTGGCTCAGAGGTTAAGAGCATTGCCTGCTCTTCCATAGGTCCTGAGTTCAATTCCCAGCAACCACATGGTGGCTCACAACCACCTGTAATGAGGTCTGGCGCCCTCTTCTGGCTTGCAGGCATACACACAGACAGAATATTGTATACATAATAAATAAATAAATATTTTTTAAAAAGAGAGAAAGAGATCTTATTTATTCATTCTTTTCAGGTAGTGTGTGTGTGTGTGTGTGTGTGTGTGTGTATACACGCACATGTGCACATGCTCATTCATGGTATTCTTCTAGCCTGACATCTTCCAGTTGATCTCGCTTCTAATTGAGACTGCTTCGGTACATACGCCAGCTCTTCTCCCATTGACACCGAGGGAGAAGGCTTCCCAGTGACCAATAGGAAGGCAGCTGGGCACTGTCCTCTGACGCTGCTGCCTTCCAGAGAATCTTACCAAGTAGCCTTCCCAGCCCCACCAGAGAAGGAATCTCCTACCCCTGCTGGACCACAAGCCTGCCAGGCAAATGCTGCTGCCACACGGCCTGAGGCCAGAACCCCTGCACCTCATTCCAGCACCTTCCCTGTGTAGAGGCCTCTACTCTGAAGTTAGAAGGGCTGGGAGTGCTTGAGTCCTTCTGACACCCCCATTCCGTCGCCCTCCCCGTGAGCCTGGCTGACCCCAAGTCTGCCCCCTCGTCAAATGTGCATCCGCCAGCCACTGCAGCCGCTGAGATGATGTCAATCAAGAGGAGAGAGTCTGCGGTCACAGGGGTCTGGGAGCGGGCGGGGTGTGATGGTTCAATTAGTGCACCCCAGAGCTTCCAACAATACTGGGCTCCCCATGCCTTTCCATGTTGTACCTGGGCTTCACTGGCCCTAGGAAACTTCTACCCATCCCTCAGCAGCCCAGTTTCCATGTCCCAGCCTCTGTGAAACTTTCTCCTCAGTCGCCAGCCAACAGGTTTTCTTTCTTTGTGATACTTCAAGATTCTTTGGCTTTCTGTGTGTGTGTGTGTGTGTGTGTGTGTGTGTGTGTGTGTGAGAGAGAGAGAGAGAGAGAGAGAGAGAGAGGGAGTGTTTAAATTGGAGCTTGTTTAATTATTTTGTGTGTGCACATATGTGTGGTACACGTGTGCACATGTGTATTCGCGTGTGCACCTGTGATATGCATTCATGCATGCAGAAAACAGAGGTTGAGATCAGGTGTCTTCAATGGCTCTCCACTTTATTCTTTGAGGCCGAGTCTCTCACTGAACCTGGAGCTCATTGACTATGTAAGCTGGCTGGCCAGAGAGCCCCAGGGATCCCAGTGACTCTGCCACCCTAGTGCTGGGACTGCATACTCAGACAACTAGGCCCAGCTTTTACATGGATTCTGGGGACTGAACTCGGGTTCTCAGGCTTGTGAGGCAAAAATTATGCACTGCGGCAAATCCCCAGACCCAATTTTACTTTTCTGGACTCTTGGGTAGAGATGCAAATCCACCCATCTCCTGAACTCAGCGTTCTGTCCGAGTGGGGCCTCTGTCTGTCTTTGTTGACAAGCTCCCTCTCTGTCTGAGCTGACCTGGTGTCTGCTTCCGCCACCCACACAGCCCACACCCTGGACTTGAACTTTAAGGGCGCGATCACTGTGTTCTCCAAGAGGCAAGTGAGAACACAGACCCTCACAGAACTCAAGTCCTCTGGCCTCCTCCCTATACTGCTGTGCCGCCTGCCAAGCTCGGATTTTATCACCAGAGCTCCGGGTGCCGTCTTTGGGACCCCACAGCTCAGCAAACAGGGCAGAGGCTGCAGGGACTCTGCGCCTCCACAGCCGGCCCAGACTCTCTGAAGTTTACCGTATGCAGCTAACACCCCCAGTATGGCAGATTCCAGCTCGCCGCACTGGAGATGAAGTCCCAGAGAGAGACCCCGGAGTCTCTCAAAACTGGAGGTGCAGAGCTCAAATGAAAATGGTTGTCCCCGCCAGGATCAACCGGGGCCTGGCCACTCTCGGTCAGATGAGATTCCGAGAAGCTGCATCTTAAATTATTTTTATGGACCGTTGGAGTTTTGGGTTGATGTTTAGACTGCTGCTCACAAACACTTCCCTCTTGGGGAGGAAAGGAAACTGGCTTTCATTTGGCAGGTTTCGCCTCTGTCAGCGTTCCCAGTGGCAGGAACCACAGGCTCTGCCTGGGAAGGGCCGGGGCCACAGCTGGCTTTTATTATTGAATATTTCTGGTGGTGCTGTTGGCCCCCACTCTGTTTATGTTGCTTGTAAGATTTCACGCAAGACTCTGCGAGGACCTGGGCTTGAGCCCGAGCGTCTGATCTTCGGGGTAATTCGTTCCATCCCTTCATTCCTCAGCCCTTTCCTTCTGATATTTTGCCAAGTGCATATTGAGCACTGCCAGGAAACAGAGCAAGGGCAGAGTGTGCAGGCTCTGGGGTCCCTGCAGCTTCGACTTGTCCTCTACCCTCCAGGATAGGAGGCTCCATCGTGCTTAGGTGGTTGGTGTGTGTGTGTGTGTGTGTGTGTGTGTGTGTGTGTGAGAGAGAGAGAGAGAGAGAGAGAGAGAGAGAGAGAGAGGGGAGAGAGAGAGAGAGATCTGTTTTTTGTTTTTGCTTTTTTAAGAGTTGCTGACCCCAAGATCAAACAGATTGTGAGTCTGTCCCACCCTGAATCTTTGAACGCCTGTGTTTGCCCTTGACCTAGTGGAAAGCAGGAATCCCGGGCTCTGGGCCCTGCCTGAAGCCATGTGTTGCTCACACGTGTCCTGCTTTGCTCCAGCCAGGCTGCCTTGGAGCCCTAGACCTGGCTCTGGAGGTGTGAGAGGCTCTGCACAGGATAGAGATTCTTTCTCCCTTCTGGTTGTGAAAGAAACTCTGAGAACACACCCCAGAGGGGTGGACCTCCCCTTCTCAACTTCTCTGTTCTCCTTGTCAGCACATACTTTCCAACAGTTCCTGGAGTGTGTCTGTATGGAGTGAGAGTGTGTGTGCACAGGCACATGTGTATTTGTGTGTGTGCCTGTGTAAGTGCGCATGAGCACACATACATGTGTCAATAGATATGCTTGTGTGTGCTGTTCATATATAGATGCACATGTATGTACATATGTGCATACACATGTGTGCCAATACTTGTATATATGTGTGTGCATGTACCTGTGTCAGTGTGTGTATAGATACACGCATGGGGCATTAGCATCAGCTGCACTTTTCCTGCCCGCCAGGAGGAGAGCTCGGATGGCCTGTGCATCTGGTGGACATCCGAGCTCTGAGAAGTCTGGGAACTTGGGGGTGGGCTCCTGGGCCCCACTGGAGTCTCCTGGGATGGTCTCCAGCTGACCTTGCTCAGTACCGTAATTGAATAACGCACTAGTCGAGCATTTTTGGACCACGAGAGAACCCTGTGAGGATTGGGCACAACCACCTTGGCTGTCCTTGCAGGAAGCCTCAGGGCAACTGGGGTCCTTGGTTGTGGTCTGTGACGTGCTGGAAGGCAGTGTGAGATGTGAGGCCAGAGGTGCGGGAGCCGAGAACACCAGGGAACATTCCTAATTGCAGGGTAGCATCAGGCAGTCAGAGGCAGGGCGAGGTGGCTCCTCCCCAGTGTCTGTGTGACATCTTGATGGCAGCACTTCCTGGCACCCAACAGAACACTGTACACGCCAGTCAGTCGCATAGAAAACAATTATGGATGGAGAGTTGAGAGCCAGCTTCCCACAGGAACCCCTGCCCATCCACAGAGCCTCACTTTATAGCCAAGCCATAAAGCCAAGGAAATGGAGATTTTAATGGAAAAGTTACTACACTGGCTTCATAGGGAGAGGGGTCGGCTGACCACAGTGGTGGCCAGGGGCAGTGTGTCAGTCACCATCTCGGCTGGACACCTCACTCCCCTGGTTTCTGTCTTTGATTCCGTCATAAGAAGAGGCGAGCCTGGTTCTCTGGCCCGCTTCTAGATCTCTCTCTCTACAGCACAGCTCTTTTGAGACTCTGGGCCTTGGCATCCCAGGGGTGGAATCCCCGAGACATCTTAGGTCCTGAAGGGTGCATAGTACATCTCCTTTCTATCTGGAGGCCGCTGGCCACCATGGAGAGCAAGGTCCCCGAGGGCCCAGAAGCTTCCCCACTGCTCCTTTGTCCCCTGGCATATCAGAATGGGAAGAAGAAAATGACAGGTTATTATTCAGGAGGACAGGTACCACTATCTCCCTCCTGGCTCCTGAGAGGCCATTTGTCCCAGAAAGATACCTGCAGTCTGAGATTCCAACCCCAAATTTGGCCTGAGTTTCTGAGCAAGGCGGTTACGTATCTACAACCGAGCATGTGTTGTTTGTGTATATACATGTGCTTACATGAGGGTCATGGGAGGAAATGGGAGCACTTAGGTTTGTGTATAAGTGCTTATTAGCTATTCACACACATGCATGTGCGTGTGTGTATGTGTATGTGTGCATACACACACAGTTATTTGCGCCTTAGCTATTTGCCTTCTGAGGCAGGTGGAGACAGCATCTGGAGCCTGAGCTTTTGTCTGATCCGACTTTGTTCCCATCTAGAAGGAGCTAATCCTTGAGCCACATTTCTGCCATTCTTTTAGTAAAGGAGAGAAGAGCATGTGGAGCATGGCCCAGGCTCCATGGAGGTGCCAGATTTGCCAGGTAGGTCAGCCTTTTAAAGGGAAAGAAAACGGTGGCATGGGTAAGCCAGCTCCTTGCCCAGGTCCGCTGCAGAGAGTGAAGGAACCGGAAGTGGGTACATCGGTGTCACGTTAAGGAACAGGATCAGCGACTTCCCCGTGAAGTAGTTTGACCAAGAGTGAGCACAAATTCAAATTTGCCATTTTTCTCCCTGTGTCTTCTGTCTGTCTGCAGATTGGTGTTACTAATGTGTCTATTGTGTCTCATCTGTCTGTCCACGTTGTGTCTGCCTGTTGTGTCTGCCTGACCCTAACAATGGCTTTGTGTTCACTGAGCACAGGAAACATGGTAGGAGCGAGCGTTTCTACAGAGTTCTTCAACAGATGTAGCATGAATCCTAGTTGGTCTTAACAATAAAAACTCAAGAGTCAGATATAGGGGTTGATGCTGGAGTTCTTTAACCTCTACCGATGCTCGGACTGAAAGGGCGATCCTGTCCTTAGACTGCATCTCCAGACGCCATCTGTCTGTCTCCACCAAACCTTAGACTGCCTGAGCTCCTGTCTCCTTCTGCCTTATAATCCACTCTCTGTCCAGCCACATCACTCCTGTCTCCACCTCCCTAGTGCTGGGATTAAAAGTGTGGGATCCAAGTGCTGGGATCACCTTTGTGTGGGCTCTGTTTCTCTTTTAGACAGATCCAATCTTGTGTGGCCCAAGGTGGCCTTGAACTCACAGAGATCCCTCTGCCTCCCTCTCCTGAGTCCTGGGATTAAAGGTGTGCGCCACCACTCCCTGACCTCTAGCAGCACAGCTCTGCACTCTGATCTTCAGGTAAGCTTCATTTGTTTAAACATAAACAAAATGCCACTGCAAACAGAGGTCCACAAGGAAAGACATTGCTTCTCTGACCCCAGGTGACCCAAAACTGTGCACAGATTTAATCAACCTATATCCACGTATTGCTTGAAACATTTACGGGATGTTTGTTTTGCTTAAGGTTGCTTCCAACTTGTTGGCTGCATGAAGCAAATGATTATCATAACACACACACACACACACACACACACGTGCACACACATGCACTCATGCATTTGCACATACACTCAAGGCATACATACACACACGTGTGCACACATACAGGCATATACACATGAATACCATACTTGTAGGCCAGGGGCATGGAAGAGTATATAACTTAAGATGACAGCTATTCATTAGCTTAGGTTGTAAAGCTGATTACATAGGAAATCTGCTGCTGCTACCTCATCGATGTTTGGGAAGGAGGAACAAAGACAGTAACAGGTCTTAGAGAAGGGACTAGATACGTGGCATAGTGGTAGGATGCTAATCTAGTATTCACTAGAGGTTGGTTGTCATTTTCTTAGAGGCAGATTAAGCAAACAGTCTGAGCACACAGTAGGACACTGTACATAAGAACATAGTCTTAAATGATCTTAGGGCACATAATTAATTTGGCTATAAGATCGGCAGAAGTTTGTACAGACTCTTTGAAGGCGAGAGTGCACACACACACACACACACACATACACACACATGCAATAACATAAAGATTCATGCACAGGCTTGATGTGTGGCTCTCCCGCCTTGCTCTGAATTCTCGCTTTCCCTGTGACCATTTCCTCTCACAAATGTCCCTGTCTTTGTGGTGACCACCACAAGGTGACACAGAGTAGGAGCCTTCCAAGCCAGCTACTTGCTGCGTGGACTTCCAGACTGCTCTCCGCTTTGTATTAAGCACCAAGACTAGAAATTCCTCCCCTGTGTTCTATTACTATATATTTAGACACATGTAGCTCAGGCAGGCCTGAACTTTGGGATCCCCCCTCCCCGTCTCAGCCTTGCAAGGGCTGGAATTAAAGGCCTGTGCCATCACACCTAGACTCTTTATTTGATCAATTGCATGTGAAAACATATTATCCACACCCCAGTGAAGCCCAGTCTCACGGGCACTCAGCAGGGACATTCAGGTGGTCTTTGAACCCCTCTCCGTTAAACAGATGCCTTGGGCATCTCCTGTGTGGTAAGGCTGCTGTGACATAGAGACAGGGCACTGTACAGCCTCCCAGGTGCTGGCAGGTCAGGGTTTTAGAGACTGTGTGCACAGAGGAAGGACAAGGAGTTTGTTTCTAAGCTCGTGCCTTCTAGAACCCTCTATGTCCTCTCTGCATAGGGGTCCAGAGCTCTGAATGCCTTGGCCAGATGGCCCTGATTTCAGTTCCCACCCGGCTCCACAGCCTACGCAGGAGCACAGGGCCCCTGGCTTTCCACCCATGACTCAGGATGTGTTACCTCTCCTCCCAAGACTGCCTCCGATGTCAGCGATGCCTGCAGAGCCCAGAAGGATGGGTGCTGGCTATCACCGCTCTCTGCAATTGTCTCTGAGACCAACATTGACACTCACATGTCATCTAGGGAGAGGGCTGTTGACTTAGTTGCCTTCTGGAGTCACCCAGGCATTGCTGGTGACTAGGCCACAGAACAGCTCAATAAGATACTCTGGGATAGCAGGGGCATGCTCCCAGGAAGCCACCGCGCCAGGCCAGGTTGTGTGACTCTTCAATCCCTCATTGGTCCACGTGTTCACGCAGTGCCAAGAGCATTTCTTTTAGTGCCCTTTGGAGTTCTGTTCAGTATGAGTTTCTTTGTAAAAACATCAGTCTGGGCTGATGACACTTCATGGGCAGCCGGTTGCCAGCCTTGACCTGAGTTTGACCCCTGGAGTTCAAATGGGCAAAGTAAAACAACAAGTTCCCGCAACAAACTTTTCTCTGACCTCTGCACGTGCGCTTCAGGACCCGAAGTCAACAAAGTTCAAAAATAAATTAGTTAATTAATTTGAAGGGCTGGGAAATGGCTCAGAGGGTGAAATGTCTGGTGTGCAAGCCTGAGGACCCAAGTTCGGATCCCCAGCACCTACTTAACAAGCTGGGTGCAGTGGGGGGTAATCCCAAGCCTGGAAGGCAGACAGGCAGATCTGGGGCTTGCTGCTAAACTCCGTATTCAGCGAGAGACCCTGTTCTCAAGGCTATAAGATCTTGGGATAGAGAAGGACACCCAGTGTC
>JAQHUG010000040.1:10145720-10156314 GCA_028555095.1 Dicrostonyx torquatus
TCAGCTGCCTTCTCCCTTTGTATGAAGTCTAAGACCCTGGTACCTGGAAAGGTGCTGCCCATGTTTAGGGTGGGTCTTTCCGTCTCAGTGAACCAGATCTAGATAATTCCTTCTAGACATGTCCAAAGTCCGTGTTTCCTCCTGATTCTGGATCCTGTAGAGTTGACGGTATTGGCCTCACAGTCTCCTTCTGGGAGGGTGAAGTGGGCACACATTTCCTTATTCCACACGCATGCACAGATGCTATTCGGTTGTGTCTCTGTGGTGTGGACTCGCCGCTGTCTCTGTTTCCTTGAACGTGCAATGCAGATCACCGCAGCAGCTCCTGCGTGAGCGTTAAACACGCTTGGAACACTCACAGCAGCACCTGACATATACCGAGGGCTTAATAAATGTCAGCCTTTATTATTAATAGCAGTATTAATGCAGATAGTCAAAAGTGCTAGCAGGTGGTATCAACACCTGCTACATGAAAGCCTGTGTCTGCTGTGTCCCCAGAGGGAAGGTTGATCACCCCTCAGGAAACTCAATCCTGGAGAGCCAAGTGCTCCAGCAATGTTCTGAGGTGCTGGCTCCCCACCGCACAGCCACCCGTAGCCGCTCTGCTGACCCGGCACAGGGTGCCAGCGTTCCCACCAGCTAGTCTCTGTGCTTGAGGAGGGCAGGCTGCACAGGCTCAGCTTCCTCTTAGTGACCGGACTAGGTGATTCAGCTACAGTCTAACGGCTCAGGGACAGCAAACACAAGGCGGGAACCCAGGCTCTGATGTCCTTAGTATCTAATGACTCTGGGCATCTGGGGCACTCTGGGGATCTGGCAAGTCCCTGGCAGCCGTTTCTGACTTCCAAGAGCTTTCCGATTGAGTACAGCTGTTCTAGACAGGGAGACGGAGCACGGGGAAGCCTAAGGCCACTCTTCCTTTCATCTGAGGCTGGGAAAAGCAGTTTCTTCTCCCAATGACCACAGGCTCAGAGACCACAACAGCCTAACAAGCAAATGACGGGCTCGCATTTCTCTCTGGCAGCTAGGACTGGGGACTGAGGTGCAGCCAGACGGATGCTTGAGATTTGCGTCTCAAACCCCAGAGGCCCCAGCCGGGGGACCAGTGGAGAACGGATAGGCTCTGGCATTGATTGGTACCCTGAATAATACATCAAAAGCCTATGACTTTACCTTAAAGGCAAGTCACCTTTTGCACCCAGACTCCCTGGGGGCCACTGAGGGAAGAAAGAGGGACACCACTGGGCAGATTCTCAAACCTGAGAGAGGAATGGAAATTATGTCTTTAGCCCCACCTCCACCCCATCATGCACTCTGTGGTCTGGGGAGAGACCCCACCCTACAGTCCCCTGGGAGGACAGGGCTGACCCTGCACTTGAGGTCAGTCACTAACCTCCTTACAGTCTCTCTAACGTCACCCTTCCCGGAGAAGCACGAAGTTAGAATTATATAGTCACACCCTTTCCAGGTTGCGTGTCTCGACTCCTTTTTTTTTTTTTTTTTACACACATAAATTATTTAAAGGGTAAATTTTGTGTCACCCTCACAGACAGGGATTCAGATTCAGGAAGTCACGGGGACATCAGCAGGAACGGGTCGCTCTCTATTCCACGAGTCATGACAAAATAACAAACTGCCCAGATCAGCTTTCCCAGGATTCTGGGAATCCCACTCAGGTCTGTGGAATGCCAGAGAGTAAGCATTTGTGGGAAAGCCTAGCAGCATTTTAACTCAGTGTATTTCTATAACTCCTTCATCGGCACGGGTTCCTTTGAAAGCCTACAGCCTAGAGTCTCCCCCAGAAACTCCACCCAGCCTCCCTGGAGGAGACAGAGCCTCGGCTTGGGGAAACTGTCATTGCTCTGTTCCTGGGTGACTCTGCTTGCAAAGCTGTCTTCACTTGACCTTGGCCAGTGTGAAGAGTCTGAGTTTAAAAAATAATTCACTGAATTCCAGTGAACCACAGCTGACCAAAAGCCTCAGAGAAAACCTGAAGAGAAGCCTCCTGAAGTAGGCTAAGAGCAGGGTAAGAGCCTCCCAGTTGTCCAAGGCGGCATTTCTAATTACAGCGGGTTCCTGACGGCTGTGCGCCTGTAAAGGCTTCGTAGCATTGGGCACATGCTAAGAAGAAACCCAAGAAAGCCCTCAGCTCTCACTTCCACCTGACCCCAAGAGTCTACGCTAGCAGGAAGTAGAGACAAGCAGGAAGGCAGGACCAGTCACTTCCTGGTAAAGTACCGAAGATGTATTCAGCACAGACAGACTCCCTGACTCTCAGGGGGCACTTCTAGGCATTTAAGCATCATTGTCCAATAATCAGTTTGTAATCTGAGCAGATATCACAGGGCCCACGTGAGAAAAGCATCATACAAGACAGTAACAGACTCAAAGGTAAAAAAAAATAATGCCACCTGAGCGATTCCCTCAACAGAGAAGACCACAGCTGGAGGCTGGAGAGGTGGCTCAGGGGTGAAGACTGCTTGTGGCTTTGGCAGAGGACCTGGCTTGGTTCCCAGCATCTGCACGATGGCTCCCAACCCCTACAACACAGTTGCAAGGGACCTGATCCCTTCTGGCCTCCACAGGATCCTGGGCGCCCACGATATGCATAAATTAACGCAGGCGCACACACAAACATATAGAAACCACAGACAAATATTTAAAGAAAGACAACACCTGGTAAAACTGGCATGTTCTCATGATAGCAACCTGGAGTGACCCTCTCAACAGACACGGAAAGCCCCCATGATTCCCACAACGTCTCACAGGAAGAGCACCTGGCTAGAGCCAGAGTAGAACTCGTTCACACCGGTCGGGGGCTCCTGTGAGAGTCTTCACGGCAGAGCTCCTACAAAAGGCTGCAGGAGACACAGCAGGAGCAAGGCCGACATGTCTGCTCCCTCCTCCTACCTGCACATCCTAAACTCTGCACCCAGTCACTCATCGCACACCAGGGCCGTTCTTCAGAGAGTTTATCTCTTGAAATCACAGAACGGTCAGAGTCAGGGATCGGACACCCTTTATTCTACAGCCTGGGGCAGCAGGGAACCCACCGTGAGTACCAATTGGGGACTGGAGAGAACAAGACCACTTAGTCAGCCACATCCCTGGGAGAGGAAGCTCTCTGTGCAATCTGCCAATTAACGCTCAGGAAATTCAGTTAGACTACATACATTTTAACAACGGGGAAACTGAGGCACAGAGAGTAAAATAATCTGGCCAGAGAAAGCTAGTCAATGTACAAAGCAGAGATGTGGCCCCAGAGCCCACACGCTGGCTTGTCCAGTGGCCTCACAGGCTGCCGGAGAAGCAAAACAGCCGATGCCCACCAGCTTCCTTGGAGACAAAGACTTGCTCACGTCCCCTTTCTCTGTACTCTTCCCAGTCCATGAGAGTCTGCTTCCGCTGGCACCACCGCCAACACCACAGGGAACCATTGTTTCCTCTGTCTGAGGCTGTTTTTCGAGAGAACCTGAGCTTCTGGAAGGTCAGGCCTGGGATGATTGACAGACTTTGCTGGCCTGGCTCTAGAGCCTGGAACAAGTCAAGGGGAAAACACTCAATGAGTGAAAGTCAAAGTCACGTTTTAAGTTTTAATTACTGTGCCTAGGAGGTCCATAAAACCAAAAGGCCTCTAAGCAGTTGCTCCTCGCCCAAGGGCAGACACTTCCTGAAAGGCTGGCTGCTATTGTGTGTGGCGATAACAAGCCTCATCCACGCTGAATGAACTGGATCACACGTGGGCAGGAAGTGTGTGGGTGGGAAACACGGCAGGATGTACTCTTGCCCCTGATTGGTTGTGGGAGGTACACACTTTGGATCTGATGGGAAATGCTTTGGCCCCACGGTTTTGCCTATTTAAGCCTCTGCAAAACGTGACTCGTGGCCATTTTCTGGGAGCCCAGACATGGGACCTGGCCAGAGCTGATCAACCGGTCCAGTATTTAAATTAAAGTTTGCTTCAAATTTGGCTTTCAAATGTGGTAGTGGTCTTACTCTGAACTGGTGGGATTAACAATAGCCCCAAGTGCTGAGCTGCCTCTTACCCCAGGCACAGGCAGGCAGTCAGGCAGCTTTTAACTGACACATGGGAAGGACGACCTTGGACTCCTGCCTCCGGAGGGCTCACAGGCGTCACATTCAGTTTCTGTAGTGCTTGGGGTGGAGCTGGGGACTCTGTGAACGTCAGCAAGCTCTCTACCAGCTTACCCACTTTCCCAGGCCCTTGCTTCCCTTTATTCTCATCTGCCCAAGATTCTCACTTTGCAAAGTTTAGGTGGCTCTTTTCTCAGAAGCCTGTAGCGGGCTGTCTCATTCATTGTCACCTGAGACCCGATCAATTTGACAGTGTGAGGTTATGTTGGATGGTAATAAGAGTCAAACACCTAAGGAGCCGCAGGCGAGGGCTGGGCCTACCCCCGTCTCAGAGTTGACCACAGCGTCACCCAGTTCCCACTCTTCACGGCTGAGGAGCACAGGAGAGGTGTTGTGACTTCTCTGAACCCGTTTTCCCATCGGGATCACAGTGCAGTCCTCACACTGAAATAGCTGAGGTCAGACGGGATGGTGGCGCAGAGCAAAGCGCTCAGTACCCAGCACCCAGTACCCAGCACCCAGCGCCTCCGAACGGATGCTGACAATGGTTACCTCTGTAGCCAATGCGTCCAAGGTGCCTTGTGCAGATGTCAGCTATGGGCCATGGCTCTCGTTCATACAAACATTGTGTAAGAACAGTCGCATCTGCTCATTCACCCAGTGCCCAGAGCTTCTGTCACATTAGGACGGTGGCCAGCATCGGGCGATTGGAATCAAGCTTGTTCGGTTCACAGAGTCTGAACTCTCTGGCCCTTTTGCAGAAAGGTCATCCAGCCCTGTCAGAAATGGGAAGGCACACCTTTGGGGCCAGACTCATTAGGAGAGAGTGTTCTCTACCCGTCGAACTCTGAGGCACTGGCGGGAGATAAATCCAAAGTCAAAGATGAGGAATGTGAAGGAAAACCTGGAAATGTGACGTATGGGTGGAGGAAGGAGTGATGTGACGTATGGGTGGAGCCCTTGCCTAGTGTGCAGAAGGACTGATGTGACGTATGGGTGGAGCCCTTGCCTAGTGTGCAGAAGGACTGATGNGGACTAACCCTCTGAAACTGTAAGCCAGCCCCCAATTAAATGCTCTCTTTCATATGAGTTCTCTCAGCCATGGTGTTTCTTCTCACCAACAGAACTGTAGCTCAGAGAATGTAATGGAAGTTGTTTGGAAAGACAGTCGTTTCGAACAAGCTGGCTTTTCAAGGTCCTGTAAGAATTCAGTGGGGATCCTGCAACAGTCCCTTGAGACCCATGGCTGTGGCCAGAGAAACTCTTCCAAGGTCCTGGACAACAAAGGCTGCATCACGTACAAGGAGGGGAGACTGCCCTAATCACACAGTCCTGCTTCCCCAGCCCAATCTGGGCTGTTGAGTTCAGCCACAAATGGTGTGGATCCCTGTCTCTGTACCTCCCTTGGCCAGAGGGCGAAGGAAAGGTGAGCTTGGCTCACAGTGAAGGAAAGACCTGGAAAGGTCCCCATGACGGAAGCCCCTGGAAAAGTGTGGAAAAGACGATTCAGTTCAACAAGGGAGAGCTGCCCTTTGCTGCGGTGGCGGCGTGTCTCCAGCTTCCTCCCGCTGCTGGACCCTCAGACAAGAAGACACAGGGTGCTCAGCCTCCAGCTGTGGCTTAGATGCCTGGGTACCATAGGTAAGCTCTGGAGCCTCTAAATGTTAGCTTTCTCCAACAGCAGTCGGAAGGCGCCCAACGGCCAGCCCTGTCTCCACTGCAACCTCCCAGGCAGATGCTGCTTCCTACAGGAACCAGAAGCACCTGAACCTGTCATCTACGTGAAGACTGCACGTTCAACTGCTCCTCCAGATGCTGCTGCCGAATCCCCGCCTCCACCCGCAGAGACCCTGGGAGTCAGTTTCATTAGCAAGAGTCAACTTAATTCCAGCCCGGCCAGGCAGCACTGAACCACGCGGAGTATCTTCAGGAGACCCCCAGTGCCTTTTTGTCGGGGATAAGATTGGACAGCCAGCAGTTATTGACAGAGATGGCAGACAGACATTGATTAGGAGCAGGGAGAGAGTTGCCTTCATTACCACAGACCAGCTATCAGCAGTGATGGACGAGTCCCTGGCAGGTCAGATCCTCCTCTTTCAGTGCTCACGGCTGGTACTGGAGGCCTGCCCCTGTCTCAGCCTGTCCCTGACCTTTAAAGGGAATGAGATGGAAATAAAACTCGGCAACATCCCTGACTGATGGGTGTGCAACACTAGATGCGAGCCCTTAGTGATGAGAAGGGGTGGTTGTCTGCCTCCTTGGCAGTCCGTGCCTGGACCCTTCTGCAGCCTGCTCTCCTGGCCAGCCAGGGGCTGGGTCTCCAAGGAAATGCAAGGCTGATCTTCCAGTCCACAGCCTCCTGCTTTGAACCTTCCATAATGCTAGCTGGGAAAGTTCTGGGAAGAGATGGGAGTGGGTGCTGGCACCCCTAAGCTCCTTGACTCCTGCAGTGAGGTCCCAGAGTCCTTCTGGTGGCATAGGTACCCAGACTTGCCCTACATCTCTCACTTTGGGGGAAGAGCTCCATGTCATGAAACCCCGCTGAGAGCACTTATCCACTGAGCTTTCTAGAAAGTTCTGGAGAGATTCCCAAGCCTGTGGCTACCCTGAGGCTTGCCAATCCTGGATTCCTTCTGCAGCATTTGGAAGCTATGCTGGCCCCCTACAAAGCCACCATCCATTCCCATAGGGGCTCACACATCCTGTTGGATGAAGACCCACCCAGGGACTCTTCCATGAAGAGTGGAGGCAGACGTCTATCAGGATTCCCCTGACAGCTAGAATCCCAGAGCAGAAAAAGGAGTCTGGATTACACACTGGAAAATACCCATGTTTCCGGGAACCTAGAACTGACCACTGTTTCCCTAACTCTGAGTCTTGTCCTGCCCAAGAAGATGTGGGGTTCCAGCACAGAGCCATAACCTCAAAAATCATGAAGTTTGCATCCGGGGGAATAGCCACATGCTCCTGTATAGTGTGTGCTCTTAGCTAAGCATAGCGGAATGAGTTAATGAATGAATGAATGAATGACCACTTGCTCCATTCTTGCTCAAAGACTTCTGAAAATCTAGATAGGAATTTCCCCACATGGGGCTCCCTCATTCAGCTAAAACAGTTGGCCCACAAACCCCAGGGATCTTCCTGTTTCTGCCTCTTTGACACTCTGGAAGTACAGGCTCACACGGTGGTGACAGGCGAGCTCTTTACCGACTGAGTCTTCCCCCGTTTTAGATATGAGGCGACAGATCTGTCCACAGAATGAGGAGATACCCTCAGAAGGCACACACAGACACTTGGGGCCCACACCTACTAGGCTCAGGCTTCTTTCCAGGTGGAGACAAGGGTGGCCACTCTGCCATGCAAGTTGGGAGCCCTGGAGATGTGGGGCCCACACCTACTAGGCTCAGGCTTCTTTCCAGGTGAAGACAAGGGTGGCCACTCTGCCATGCAAGTTGGGAGCCCTGGAGATGTGGCCATGGGTGGCTGTGTTTTCAGGCTGCTCAGGAAGGAAGGGTCTGGCTTTGGGCAGGTTTATTATCCTTGGCAGGAGATCATGAACAGTGTCCCTAAATCAACAGCACTGGACGAAGCCTGGCCTCGGCTGCTCTCCACAAAGATTATTGCCATGCATGAATATTTCATAAGCCTCTTCTGACAGCCCTCCCTGTCCACTCCGTGGTCATAAATGTCATCCTGCAACCCAAATCTAAACTCAGCCATGTTCCCCAGTGGGTGGGAGAGCTTTCGGATCAGCCTGGTGCCCACAGCACTCACTTCAGACACGGAAGAGGGAGAGACAGAGGGAGAGAAAATATACATCATCTCTCAAAAGCTGCACCAGGCACAGAAGTGGATTAAACGGTGTCCCCTCCCCACTTACCCACCAGAGCTTCAAGATGTGGGCTTACATGGGAATAAAAGGCTTTAGGACAATGCCGGGTACAGTGAAGTCACACTGGGGTCTGTGGACTAACTGGCTGATGTCTTGGTAAGGGGAAGTGGCACCCAGGAAGAGGAGAAAAACCACATGCATATAGGAGTGCCCTAAGCCAAGGGACAGTTGAGCCTTCGGAGCTGGAGGTGTCCTTTCCCAGAGGCTCAGAGATCCCCCACCCACCCTTGACTTTGGACTTTTGGCGTAAGGACTGGAAAAAGAATGGCTTCCTTTGTTCTGAGCTTCTCAGTTCTCGCGTTTGTGGCTGAAGCCCAGGGATTTTCCAGGATGTGGCCTCTGCAGGAAACCAGTCTCTGGAGGGACTGGAGACGTTCTTTGTCCTACACACACACACACNACACACACACACACACACACACACAGACACACACACACAGACACACACACACACCATCCTCAGCCTCCCTTGTTTCGGGTCTCCTTTCTCATTTTGCTTTTTGTTGTAACAAGCACCGAAAGCGACTTGGGAGCGAGGGGTTTATTTATCTTTTTTTGTTTGTTTGTTTGTTTGTTTTGGTTTTTTGGGGGGTATTTTATCATACAGTTTCCAGTTCATCACGAAAGGGGAGAGAAAGGCGGGAGCTCAGAGCTGGAAGCAGGCACTGAAGCAGAGGCCGTAGAGGGTGCTCCCTCCATGGCTTGCTCCCCCCATGGCCTGCTCCCTCCATGGCCTGCTCCCCCCATGGCTTGCTCAACCTGCTTTCTTATAGCTCCCAGCACCACCTGCCCAGCGATGGCCCCATCCTCAGTGGGCTGGGCCCACCACATCAACCATAAATCAAGACACAGTCACGCCAGATATGCCCACAGGTCAATCTGATGGAGGCAGTGCCTTAGTCGAGGTTCCTCTTCCCAAGAAAACTTCAGCTTGGGTCAAGTTGAGGGAAACATAACCAGCAGTCTCCTTTGCCACAACAGAGATCGTGCTCCCTCTCAGGTCTGAGGAAGCAGTCAGACAGCTGAGGTGATGTACACAGCTGTCAGGAAAAAGCCTCAACCCTCTGCAGGGTCAAGGTCACACTGGGGCCTGACCTCAGCCATGACTTCTTGTCTGTGTGACCTTGTAATCCAGTCCTCCACACGGGAAGGGCCCTCTTCTGTGATGGAGGTGACCCTGGCCTCACACTGGGTGCAGTGGATGCTGCTAAGAGTCAAGCTTTTCTGGCACAGAGCCCAGTGTAACTGGAAGTTTTGGGGCACCCTAGGAGGGTTGTCACATGTTTTGGGGAAAATTGGGTCCTCTCTGGAGCTTTTTGTGTTTGTCTTTGGTTTTGGTTTTGTCTCATTAATAAAAGATTTAAGAACTGACTCAGGTGAAAGCTTAAGGACCGCTTGTCAGAGTTTGAAAGAAAAATCTCAAAGCAGGCAAAGTGTGAATCTCAGCAGCTGCCCCGAGGAGCGAGACAGAAAAGAGAGAGGGGGAGACAGCCATGCCGTCTGAGGTAAGTATGAAAGGCAGCCGCATGGCAGACGAGCCCTTGAGAAGAGGGGAAGCCCAAAGGGCTTAGAAAAGAGAGACAGAAGAGAAGGGAAAGCGAGGCTTTGCTGAGTCTTTCAGGAAGCTGCATGGTTGCGGCTGGTAGAGACTGCAGCAGGGGCTTGGAGAGGGAAATGACATCTCGTTTACGGGATAATTAGTCCTCCTATCTCTTTCCTATGGCTCAACATCCTACTTTGAGTGTGGTCCCTTGACCAGATGATTAACAAACCCAAATGGGGGATTGATCTTTTCACATTTTGGGCAGTTGAGAATGTTAGGTCTCTGCCCAGCTCAGGAATGCAGTTCTTACTAAGGATCCTCAGCAGAGCCCTGTGGGAGGCCACTGTAACACCAGGATGGCTGGGCACAGCTCAGGGCCCTTCTTGATTTTGTTCCTCCCCTACCTGCTTTGGAGTTAACTCACTTGTCCCCAACAGATAGTTAAGTGACTAAATTCATCCCAATCCGCGAAGGATAGGTGGGCAAGCCAAGCAGTGACCTTAATGGACCTCTCCACCAGGTGGAGCCCCCAGCCATGCCCCAGTGATCCCATCTGCCTAGGCCCTCCTCCCATGGATTCCTACAGTTTCCTTGCCCAAGACTGGTGCTATCTCATCTCCTGTGCTCTAACTCAGTTGTGGACTGGAGAGGTGGTGCAGTCAGTGAAGTGATTGCCAAGTGCCTGAACCAAAGGTCAAGGACAACCTCCAGTTTGGAGCCCATTGCTTGGCCGTCTTGGTGGCATCTGCAGTACCATGAAAGCTAACAGACTCGCAGGTGGACATCTTTACAAGTGTGTGGTCCTCACAGCACCCGTAGGCTCGTGGCCACCTCATCATGTAAAATGCATTCAGTTCAACTTCAAAAGGCGTGGTCGTCCTTCACAGTCTCAACACTGTTTAAAAGCCCAAAGTCTTGGTCTGGAGAGATGGCTCGGCGGTTAAGAGCATTGGTTGCTCTTCCAGGGTACCCAGGTTCAATCCCAGCCCCCACATGGCAGCTCGCAACTGTCTGCAACTCCAGTTCCAGGGGATCTGATACCATCACATGGATACAAATGTAGA